>OX402533.1:19756631-19961776 GCA_948098885.1 Drepanosiphum platanoidis | reverse complement strand
AAACGCGAATACGACGATTCCGATCGTTCGGGACTATATTTAATAATGTAAAAAAACGTAAAAAACGTAAAAAAAAAATATCTATATCTCCGCGCCGTTGCCTCCAAAACGGCGACAGTGGAGGCGACGGTTACGAGACACGGCTGTTTTACCAACAACAACAACAACAACAAACGCTACGCCGCGCCGCCGTCGCGCGAGTCCGCGACACAAACCGCGGCGGCCGTGTGCGTTTCAGCGGTGCGACGGGTGCGCGTGCGTGCGTGCGCGCGTGTTCGGTGCGACGGGTGCGCGTGCGTGTGCGTGTGCGTCGCGCACGCGATCGTGTGCGTGTGCGTGCGAAGGATAACAAACGCCGACGTCGTCGTCGTCGTCGTCGTTGTGTTGTGTGTGCGTGTGTGTGTGTGTGCTGCGCGTGCCGTACGTGTGTTGTTTGGTCGGTCGTCGGGTTTGCGCGTTCGTTTGTTTGTTTGTTTTGTTTGTTCGCGGCGATCGTTTTTGCGCGCGCGTTCGTCGTCGACGTGCCCGCGACCACGACGACACGGTCAACGTCCGTCGTCCAAAACGCTCGGCGGCCAGTTGCGCCTCGCTCGTGTCGCACGCACTCGCACCAGTCCGTGGACGGTGCGCGATACCGGCCGGCGGCGGCGGCGGCGGCGGTGGTGGCGGCGGCGGCGACGACGACGACGACGGTCAGCGCGGCGATAAACGCGATAATATGCCCCGGACGGCGCCCGGCGGCTTCGCTGCGCGGCCCCGGCACTGAGTGACACTCGGTTCCGTGTACGCTCGCGTCATTTCCGGTCGACCGGCGTTTTTTCACCCTCCCCTCCCCTCGCCCGCGTTCGCTTCGGCCCTTGTTCCGTTATTGCGCGCGGCCCGTACCGTCGTACTCGTCACTCGAACCGGCGAAACGCGTCGCCGACCAAATGGCGGCCATCAACAGCAACAACAGCAACGGCAACAGCGCCGGTTCCGGCGGCAGCAACATGTACCGCGTCGGCGGTGAGTGTTTTTTTTTTCTCGAATATTTACGTTTTTTCCGTTTTTCCGTTTGCGCCCCCCCCCCCCCCCCCCCGTGGTAGAACCGCGTAACTGACGCGACGCGACTTGTCAGCGGGCCCATTCGTGTTTCGCGTTCTCCGACTCGACGGATTCGCCGACACGTCGTCGTTGTCGATAGCGACAGCGACACGTCGGTTTTTTCTATACCGCAAGCCCCGGACAAAGTACTCGTAACCGTTTTTTAATATACCATTGACGGCTTTTTAGATCTTGAAAAAAATTACAATTTTATCCGTCCATTATTTTCGAGAAAACATGAGAACGTGCAATTTTAATTTATATCTTTTAGTTATCGACTATCTAGGTTCATAGGTCTTATTTGATTTACATAATTTTAACATACCTTTGTATTTCAATGATTCAATAACAACCGACATGAAAGAAAAGAATACAATAATTCTCGAGTCAAATAATATCACAGACCGGGTATTTTATATTAACAAACAATACAAATATTACAACAATAATTATCTAATAAGTACTTATCTTATATTATTATATTACTTTTATTGGTTTTTTTAGCAGAAAATGGTTTATGATATTGTTATTAACTGTGAATTCAGAAATTTCCTTTTCTGTCGAAAGATCTAAAACGTTTTCTTGGTTCAATTTATTTGTCCAATTATGTGTTTTAATTAATTTCGGTTTGGAAAAACTTATTTTGGCACATGCACGTGTTGTTGTTATTGTCAATAAAGTTCTGTGTGTCAACACCAATGTTTGAAAAACATTTTATAGAATATTTCACCACTCACAGAGCTTCTAGAGGAGTTATTTTTCACTTATTACCAATTTGAAATTTACCTACTCATTTTTTATATATTATTTAATGGAATCAATATCTCTGAAACTGTCATATTTAAAACGAATGTCATAATCCTTACAAAACTCGGGACAAAACTTCAATAGATTGTCAACTATTATTTTTCGTAATATTCCAATGCAAAATAAAAACTCAAAAAAGTCCGTATGTTTCAATTTGTTTTAAATATTTATCTACTCAACTTAGTTAAATGGTCGATAAATAACCAGCTAAAAATATTTTTTTCGACTAGTCTGAAATGTAATCCATAATAACAGAAAATATTTAGTCTTTTGAATTTTACCTAATTATCTTTCATTTTATTGTCCTTTATAAATTAATTCTTTTTGCATTTCATGGCTTATATAGGTTTTGTAATTTTTTCACATCTGTTTTAACAGGATCAAAATTTTCTTATAATGAGTAGCGTACAATTGTATTGATAATAAATGTTATAATTACATCTTGAAAATTTTTATTGAACTTTTATAAATACTGTTATTTTATTCATATTTGTATTCATTGTTTTTTCATTTTACTCGATTGATTTGTTTCAGATTATGTATATTTCGAGGCTCAACAGCCGCAGCCACAGCCACAGCAATCAGTACATCACCAGTCGCAGCAGCTGCAACAACAGCCATTCCAAATACGTAGAATCGAAGAACTTAACAAGACTGCAGGCGGTAATGTCGAAGCCAAAGTCATGTGTTTCTATAGGAGACGAGACTTGCCGGCACAACTCGTCGCCTTGGCCGACAAACACCAACAACACCAACTATCGTTAACATTATCCTGCGGTAGCAAACCGAATGCTGCCATTAAAGCTTCGTCAGCTGCAGATAAAGATGCAACACCTGAAAAAAAGGAACAAGATTCTAATGCTAGTGGGACATTAGAAACTGTGAAAAAAGAGCAACGACAAGTTGTAGAAGAAGAACAACCTAGTGGTAAAACAGAATCGTCTGAAGTGACTGAAACTGTGAAAGAAGAACAACAACAAGACACTGAAATGGCAGATGCAGTTGAAACCGATTCTTCTACACCCGCTGTGGTTAAGAGCGGAAATACTCAAGAAGATGGAGATGGCGATGACGTAAATGATAAAAGTAAATATATTTTGTATTGCTATACTTAGATTATATAGACCATTGCAAAAAAACTGCAATTTTTTTTATTATTTTGGTTTTTTTTATAAAATGTTTACTAAAATCATGAAAATCTGCCAACGCTTTGCAGTTAAAAATATATAACATTTTAGTACTTGGGGCTTGAAAACATATTCAAAAACTTTTCGTAAATTAGGTACTAATTTTTTGTCAATAAAAATTATTTTAACAGAAAGCCATTAATTTTTTTTAGAAGCATTAGAAAATTAAATTTGATGAATTTATCATTAAATTATATATATATATATATATATATATATAAGTTATTTTATTCTTTTTCTTAAAATTAATCGTACAAGATTTGAAACATTAACTATTAAAATATTTATTTTTATAGTTTTTGAAATATTTCTATGACATTTGTGCAAGTTATAGTCACTTAACATTTTTGATTTGAAGTATTTATAATCAATTATAATTTAGTGGTATTTTAGCTATTTCTTATTGATACTCGAACGGTATATGTACCTAATAAAGTATAATTGAAGAAAATTTGCATTTGACTGTTTAGAACTTTTATATAGGTATCCAATCTTGACGAGATCAATTAATTAAATGATAAACAACTATTTTTTATTAAATGCTATTTCACATTTATGAGAACAATATTATCGAACTATATCTGAGTCTTTTTTCATTAATGAAATGTTTCTGTAAAGATATTCGTGCTTTCAAATGCAGTTAATGTTAATTTAGCAAAACATTTTGATAAATTAAATTTCAGAATTACTTGAATAAAACTGTATTATAGTTCAGTTAAAAGCAATCGAATATTTTTTATTTTGTAGTTAAATTATTGGAAATTCAATGGCATATGTTAGTTACTATTTAAATTAAAAATTTGTTAAGTCTCTTAAACCTCATGGTTGTCGTGCAGATTGTAGGCCTCTGTTACTGACAATAAATATTGGTTTCTTTTAAACAATTTTGTACATGTTTATTATGTACAACAGCTTCAGATACCGGAAAAGAAGACGATAAGGCAACACAAGCACAGCAACAACAAGATTGGTGGCGTGGTGAGCAACTTAAACAACGCGAGTTGTTTTTAAGTAGGCAAGTGGAAACGCTGGCTGCAACACACATACGTGGAAAATGCACAGTTACATTATATAATGAAACTGAATCGTTGGACAGTTACTTGGAAAGAGAGGTAATTGCATGAAAAAATTTATTTCATAAATAATTAGATAGAAATGAGTTAAAAGAATGCTTTGGATTTTATCGTCATGCTGCTTTTCATCTATTAAATAATTTAAACATTTTTGAATAGGGGCCATAAGTGAAAGCATTTTAAATATTTATTCATCTGTATTGGTGTAAAATAAAATATATAATGACGTTTTTAGGTTGGAAAAAACTTAATTTCAGTTTAGTTCATATTTATCAATAACCAAGTAAGCTTTCCATTTCAAAATGCGTTAAAATTGAATTTTTTATTTCGTAATGGTTTTAATTTAAATTTGACTTGATCTAAAACAAAAAAAAATAAAAATAAACTCAAAGCATTATAGAAAAGAAAATTGATAAATTTTCAAATTAAAAAAAGTAAATTTTTGAAAATTAATGAAACATTACATTGTGTAATTTTTTTCTCAGTTACTTAACAACTATTTAATTTTAACCCAACCTTCATTTAATGACTTTTCTTGTACACACATTAGCACAAATCAGTTTTTAATTTTAAATAAATATCCAGACATTAAATTACGTGTTTTTAATTTACTTTCATACGTATGATTAATATTGTTAATCACATTGTTTAAAGTGACATTCAAGGAACCAAAAATTTGTGTTAGTTGTAGTTATATTTAGAGTGGTTAGTAATGAGGAAAAATTAATTTTTTTTTAAATACAAATTCAAATTTTTTCAATGCTTAAACAAATATTATGTATATAATATATTATATTAGTAGTGTCTTATCTTATTATTTATGATTTGAAGTAAATTAATTATTTAAAACTTATTATAATTACCTACCAATAATAAATTGTAGGTATTGTTAAATATAAAATTTAACTATTGATTTCATTATTGAAGGCGGCTTGATTTTAGGGTTTCCTTTTTTCGATTTATGTATATCTATTAGATAGTTATATTAGGATTACAATTTAAACTTTGATATCAGTACCACTTGCTCTATTCATAGTCATTAATTTTTAATAATTTACTTTTTAAATTTTAACTTCAAAATTGTTAATTAAAATCAATTAGGTATCCTATTTATTTGAAATTACTATTAGATTTATTGTTTTGTTATTGATTTATATTAATGTGTTAATATTTTCTGTAATTACTTAAATAACTTAACCTCATTCAATTTTGGAATTGCCTATTAATTAAAATAACTTAAAGTCAAATAGACTTGTATAATTTTGATAAAATTTAGTGCTAGAAATACTTATTGTATTACAAGGGGTGACATTTTGTAAATCTAATGTCTAATATTTGTAACAATCTAATCTTATTTGTGTTTAAAACAGTTTGAACTTATTGCTTATTTTAAAATCTTGTTCACAAATAGAATTTTATCTATTACAGGATACGTTCTTCTATTGTCTGGTATTCGATCCTGTTCAGAAGACTTTACTTGCTGACAAGGGTGAAATACGTGTTGGTCATAAATATCAGGCCGAGGTGCCACCAAAAGCACAGTATAACCAAGGTAATAAGGCCGTAATAAAAGGAGAAATAATAAAAGAAGAGAATACTACTGATAATTGTGGTGAAGAAGAGCCAATGATAACGGAAAACAATCAAGAAGACGATGACAAAGAGTTGGAAATAAAAACTTCCACTACAATAGCCACTGTGACAACAATAGGAACAGTAACGGGATTAGAAACCGACACAGATCTTGAAACTTTGATATGGACCTGCAGACCGCAATGGAATCGTTTGACTGACAGACAAATTGATCAATTTTTGGTAGTTTCCCGATCATTGGGAACGTTTGCTCGTGCCTTGGATTGTACCAGTTCAGTGAAACAACCTTCTTTACATATGTCAGCAGCTGCAGCATCGCGAGACATAACATTGGTGAGTTATACCCTTTTTTAATGTTTATGCAAAATAAATTAGTATTTTGTTGTTTTTAATATTGTTTGGGTTAAATTAAAGTGCACTGTAGTGCATTTGTATTTATCATATTATGTTGACTATATATTATTTTATTTCATATTACAGTTTCATGCCATGGATACCCTGCACAGGCATGGCTATGATTTAGGTACTGCCACATGTTCTTTAGTACCTAGTACAGGACCTGTATTATGTCGGGATGAAATGGAAGAATGGTCTGCATCAGAAGCGAATTTGTTTGAGGAAGCGTTGGAAAAATATGGAAAGGACTTTGGTGACATACGTCATGATTTTGTTAGTATATTATGCATATTTTTATTTTGGTTATCATTTGAATACATAGTTTTTTTTTTGTAAATTGTACTAATTATTTATTTTTTAAATATGGTATTATAGCTTCCATGGAAAACGCACAAAAATATTGTCGAATACTATTATATGTGGAAAACAACTGACAGATACGTGCAGCAAAAACGTGTGAAAGCTGTGGAACAAGAATCCAAGTTGAAACAAGTTTATATACCTTCTTAGTGAGTATTTATTGTAGTATTTTATTAACATGTGGGAATATATTTATCTATTGGTAAAGCCCAAGTTATTGTTAATGTTTTTGTAATGTCAATGTAGCACACATAATTAATTGTTTGATATTTTATTTAACCTTGTGATTAGTAATGGAACTACAACAAATAGTGGAAAACATCAGGCCATTACATCGGGAGTGACAATGAAATCTTCGCAACAACAATTAGTGAATGGAAATTCGGCAGCTGTCGAATTATATTTACCAAAAGGCGGTATGTCTACAGGAGGAGATGGACCATTAGTGCCTGGGGTGTGCGATTTGTGTGATGGTAAAGAGCATTATTTTATTTATACTAGTGTTAATAATATGTGAGATATTATGTGTATGTAATAGTACTGAAAAATACTTTCAAGGATCTCTTATAAGATTCATAGTTTAATTCCCTGTTTACCCTTTACAAATGCTGTTCAACTCCATTTAATTGTGCTGAGTATAACAGGGTACGATCAACTATCTTCCTTTGTTTTTATGATGGCATGTAATGTTTATCGACCTGTTTGATACATTTATATTTTTACATATATTAATTCACATATTATAATCACTATTTCTTCAGTAATAAATATTAAAATAATTTGAGTTGTTTAATAACACTGATATGTATGTATAGTTGTTGCTTCACAACAATGGTATCCAAATACTATGGGACCAACGTCTGGAGTAGCAGTATCTTATAATCAACAAAATGGAGGATTATCTTCGGGAGCATCGTCGACATTGTGTCACGAGTGCTGGACTCATTGGAAAAAATATGGAGGTCCCAGAACCGCAACATCGGATAAAAAAGTTATTGCGCCAGGAAGAGGAGAAAGTGTGTCTGGAGACGAAGGTACTCATTCATTAGTATTAATTTATAATTCTTTATACCATCGATTTAACAGTGTAATATTGTTATTAGTAACTTCCATGTAGTCCAGTTAGAAATTAATTATTTTTATTACTTTATCTAGAATATTTAATCATTTATTTTTTTTGCATTGGTGACGTTTTCTATTTAATTAGTACTAATATATTATATTCTATTTTTGTAAGCAGAGCGTCCTCAGTCAACACCTCCACATCACCATTTACATATGATGCAACTGAACAGCAGTGGAAGTAGCCACTACGGCAGTTATCATCAACAGTCGCTAAACCATCCCCATCAGCAAAAACAATCGTCACCAGGAGGTCTATTACTACATCAGCCACATATTAACTCGTCTGGATCGTCGACAACTGCTCATAGATGTACTATAATTGGGTGCCAAGCTCCTCCATTCAAGAGTAAATCTCAGCTCTTACGACATTACAGTACTGCACATGGAATTGGGATAAATGCTAACAGTAGTAGCAGTCCTTCTGCTATTATCACCTCGAGTGGAGGTGGCATTCGGTCTTCGAGTAGTGCTGGTATGGATAGTGGGGGCAGTGGAACGTTGTCTCCTCAACCACAACAGACAACGTCTGGTTCGGGTCTTCTTCATCATGGTTCCGGCGGCCCTTTAAATTTGAATAGTAGCAGCAATTCGATTCAGCATTCTAATACAGCTAGTAATTCTGCTAGCCAAGTAATAAATCTTGTGGCATCGTCATCTTCTCCACAACAACAGCCTAATAATCTTTCTACAAGTGGCATAGCTTCAAACGTCACTGTCGGTACAGGCGGACAGCCATTGACGGCCACTGGCAGGCCAGTTATGAAAACAAGGACTGCGTTTTATTTGAGATGCACTTCACTGGCAAAGGCAAGCAGGCGCCGAGCTGCACAACAAGCTGCTGCAGCTCTAATGCACCAGAAAAAAGCTTTGGCTAATGCAACGTCAGCAGCAGCGATGCTATCACCTATGGCTTCTTCATTAGTACAACCAGGGTGTTTAGCCCGCCCAAGAAATGTGGCTCGTAGACCATTTGTTTGTGTTCCACAAGCAGCACATTCGTATAAACATGAATGTTAGTATGATATTGACTTATTTTTGTGTTTATAATTGTTGTGCTCGTTGTTAGTAATCCTCCATTCAGTCGCTTGGTTCCTAAATCTTTTATTTTATAAGCATTTAGTCTTTTTGTGTCCTTTTATTGGGTGCATTTTATTAGTAGCCATTTTTTTTTGTGATTCTGGAAATATGAATTTTTTTGTGTAAATACAAAACGAACCAAGTGACCTTTTACATATTATTTTTTTCTAATTTTCAATATATAACAGTAATGTTTGATTTTTTTACCTTAATATTGATAATTTTAAGTTTTTTTTTTATTATCGATTCAAATGTCTTTTCAAAATAAAACCCTGGTAGGGAATCAAGTGGAAAAGACCTAAATGTTGCCCTAGAGCAAACAGAATCAAGTTTAATCTAATTTAATGCACCCAGGATGTAACATTAAAAGGGTAGTGTAGATAAAGAAAAATTGAAGAATGTAGCTGAAGTAGCAAAAGTTCTTTAGAAATTGTCAAAAAAATTCTTTATTCAACAAATCCACTAAATTCACTTGTTCTAGTGCTCTTAACAATTGTATATAATTGTATGTTTTTTGTTTAATAGGTACGTTATCAATGCAACATGCTCCAGTTCCTGAGTTGAGGGCATATTTGAGAGCTGCAGCTATAAAAGCACATGCTCGTCGACCTGGAGTGACTCGAGTAGCTAATGCATTGATTGCGAATAGGAGGGGCCGTGGAGGAAGCAATTCTGCTTCTGATTTAGCCGTGCCTGATTGGCTTTCCCTGCCATCCCAACAGCACCAGCATCAGTCATCACATCATCATATTTCATCGTCTTCAAAACATGGCAAACATTCTTCTAGGACATCAACAGGAGGACGCGTCGCGTTCCCCAAACCACCAAAAGCACCTGGTAAGCGTACACCAATTCCAAAATTGTGTACTGTAGTCCAAAAAAGTTAATACATGCATTTCGACAGTCTTTTTAAGACATTTTACAAGTTTAAATATAATGTGTAACGTTTTTACAGATGGCAGTTTGTTATATGAACGGGTACCTAATAAACAGGAAGCAGCAGCAGCCGCAGCGGCATTAAATAACCCATCTACTGCAGCGGCGGCAGCAGCTGCCGCAGCAGCAGCAGTTGGACTGAATCCTGCAGCAGCGGCTGCTATACTTGGAGCCTTGGGACCTCCAGGATCAGTCAGTAGTGGTAGTGCAGGCACTTCAGGTTCATCTGATCCATCAGCTACGGGGTTTGACGTCGCGGCTGCAGCAGCAGCACTTTATCAACAGCAGCAGCAGCAACAGCAGCAGCAGCAGCAACAACAACAACAACAACAACAACAACAACAGCAACAACAACAACAACAGCAACAACAAAGCTCCTCTTCTTCCAGCAATAAGAGGAGATTATACGAAACAGATGGCGGTAATTGTTAAATTGTTTAAACACATTTTCTATGCTCTATGTATTTAATTAATTAAATTAACTATTTAAAAATGAAAAAATTTCGGACATGATATAATGTGATTATGGACACATTGATAGACCTTTTTAATTTTTTTATGTGCCCATATTTAAAAGACACCAGTGTATTTTAAGACTATTAGAAAGAAGTTTAAAGTTTGATTGTTTATTTTATGCTTTTAGCCGCATTGCAACAGCCGCTGCCGCAAGCCGGGCCACCGTCCAAACGCATGCATCGACAACATCACTCACAACAACAATCATCTACTGGCCATCATCATCACAATCCGCAACATCAACCTTCAACTACGTCGTCGTCACAAGGAGGCAGTGTAGCTGGTGGAGGCGCTGTGGATGGTATGCTGGCATCGCTGGTGGCACACCAACAGCAACAACAACAGCGAGCTAGTTCAGCCAGTGGAGGCCCTTTACAATTGACTTCCGCCGGAAGTGGCAGTAAATCTGGCGGTTCTACTGGACATCAACAAACGCAACAGCAACAACAGCATAACCATTATAGGACACCGTCGATGGCCCGGACTGGTAGGAAGCATGTGATTTCATGGACTGATGCTCCAGATGACTTATATTATAGATGTACTGCTTTGTCAAGGTATGACCGAACGTTGATTTGTTTTTTCTTTTGTAAATTTAACTACGTATTTTATAATTGATTCGCGTGTCTGCGAAAAGTTATCTTAATTTCTCTTTGTTACATTAATATATTGTTTCTGAATTGGCCATGGACACTAGTATAAGCATACATAGTTGTTGGATTTAAAAAAAAATTGTTTTCTATCAAAAGTCTTGGTATTTATTCATTAATTTTTAATAATAATAATAAAATAAATACTCACTAAATGATATATAGAAGTAGAAACTAATCTACCTAGGTAGGTAAGTGAATGAAGGTTCCTTCACTAAGGATCTTTTGTATAAAACAATAGTGTATTGGATTAAAAAAATTCCATTAAATATTACGTCACTTGTCGAAGAAAATACGCTTATACTATTGTCCATAACCATTTTAGAATCAACCTGTATAAATAATTATCGCTGAATACTTAATACCAAAATTTCTGTTGTATGCAGATCGTTGCGAAAAGCTAGAATGACTGGTCGAGAACTAAAGCGGTCTGCACGCAAACCATGGCAACCGATTGCGGCACTACTTGGAATTTCATTTGCAATGCCAACGGCGGCTACGCCTTCGTCGAATTTGGCACAATTAGGAACATCGGCAACGGCTGGACCGCAGAATCCACAATCGGGCACCGCTGGACCTCCATCAATTGTGACGGGCACGCCGTTTGATATGTCCACTACTGGAAGCAGCAGTAGACAATCGTCTGTTGTGTCGAATCAATCGTCGCCTGGAATCGCTGTATCGCACAGCGTTAGTGGAGCATCTTCTTTGTCATCGCGCAACAGTAGTCACCATTAACCGAGCGTTGTGGTGTCATGAAATGTTTTTAATTTATGGTAAACAGTTTTTTTTTTTTTTTTTTCAACATACTATTTTATTTTTATACATATATAATAATCATTAATTTTAATCAGAATCTTTTTTATAGGTTCATCCAAATATGCTAAAACTATTTTAATTTTTTTGTACTATTATTATTAATAATTATTATTTTAGTATTAAACACTACGTTAATTGGATTCAATATTATTAAATTGAATAATTCTTGTCAACAATAATAATTAATTAGGTGATTTTTTTTCTTGGCCACATTTGAGTATTGATACTATGAGTTAAATGCATATTTTCAATTTGATATTGATTATCAACAATAATTTGATATTGATTATCATTTATAATTTGATATTATAAAATGTCATAATAGTTTTTAAGTTCTTATTTTTAAGAATAATGTAAGTTAGAACAGTCTTAGCAGCCATAGTTTTAGTTTAATGATTTTAGTAATTTGAATGAAAACGACCGTTGTGTAATTGATTGTTTTTTTATTGTAACAATAATTTTCTTATGACAACACGCACACGTGATTTTTTTCGTTTTATATCTATTTAATAATATAATAAAACATATATGTATGTATGTATTTACAAAATATAAGTATATTGTGTTTTGTTATTATTCTTACGCACATTTTTACATATTGTACATTAAAAAGCATTTGGTACAAAAATAAAACGGTATATTCAGCTAGCAGCTTGCAAAAAACAGCCTATTAGTCTCAACACCGATAGTTCATAGAAGTCACTTCTGCTCGATTGTCCGTTGTTCGTTGCAGTAGTTGTAGTAGTATTGTCCACATTTCATCAGCCACAGTCTTTGGATAAGTTTAACGACACATTGACTTAAAGTATAAGTTGTGTCATTCGTGTATAAAAGTATGCACAAAATAATATTTGTGATTTTTATTTTTAGATTCAAAATATTAGTTTTCAAAATTAAATAGCCAGGGGCAACAACCAGATATGTCAATCGTTTTTCGAAAATCACTAAAATATTTAAAAAAAAGTCTATCCTTTTAAATATTATGTAGGACGGATGACTACCATGTACTATTTTATTAATTAGTCGTTCGCAACTAGTCGGATACGTTTTAAATACCGTTTGATTTATTTACATCACTTTTATACGGTTTTTTTTTTATAATATTATCTCTTGAACAAATTGAAAAAATGTTTGTTTCTGCTCGTTACAATGGGCTATTCTATTTTTTTTTATTTATAAATTTACCCACCTTTGTTATACTTGGAATATTACACAAAAATGTAAAACGAGTAGGTAATATTTTATTCAATTAACTAGTTCATCATGCGGTATTATTTTCATTGATTTTACAAAATACATTAGGGCTTTTAAGGACCAAAAAGTATTTACAAAAATACAAACACGATAAGAAAACAATTCCGAAATCATAGTTTTAATAAATGATGAAAATAAACTACCTTTGTGTCGGTCGGTCGTCGATCGTTTCTCACAGTAAGTTGAACGAAATTGTGTTTTGAATTAACTGTCTGATATACACGGTAACACAATTTAATACAGCGCATTTGTTTGGAGAAACGTCAAGTCCGAGAGTTGAATTAAAAAAAGTCTATAGAAAATCACATTGATTTGTCTCGTCGAAAGTAGTATGAACACCGGATTCGCCCTTGTGTAACTCAAAGACAACCGATTCCGTGAACAAATTTTCATTTCGACGCAAAAATACACAAAACGCACCAAGTGTCGATAATCGCACATATATTATAATATCATGATAAACGTAGGAAACAACAAAACCGTAAATCGACCGGAAAATAAAACCGAAATTTTCGTTCGAACGAGTCGTGAGCACAGATTCTGCTCGCCACAATATACGCAATGATCTTTTCCTGTAGAACGAAAGCGTTTTGAAAAAAACGTTATCACTTTTTATCTCGTCGAAATAATATTGTTCAAATAAACACTGGGATAAATAATAATAATTGTAACCGAGGTAATAATTAACAGACCCCGCCGTTGTTGCGTCATGGAAAAAAAAGTCGAGCTCGCTCGTTCCGAGTCTGATTTTTACGTCTTATCATTTCACGTTGAAATCCGCAGCGTAACAGTACTCGGTCCGAAAAAAAAGTCAATTCTTCTTTTCGTATAATTTATTCGAAATTAATTATTAAACGCCGAGAGATCGTATTGCGCACGAGTAGTGAATCGAAATTATATAATCGTCGCGTTTTCTAATAATCGTCGTTGTTTTGTTTGCCAAGTCGTTTCCGGACAGTCGCGACCGCCGCGCCGCACGCGTTGAAAAGTCTGTCGTAAAACGGCAAGATCTCAGTTCGAGGAGGGTGCCGACGAAAACAGCGTTCCGCTGTTCAATCCAGGTAATATTTAGACACCGTAATTTAACGTATAAAATCGCACGACGACGACGGACCGACAGAAAAAAAAATTATTTTTCGTTTTTCAAACCGCCCGTTCAATTGCATTCGGAAAATCGGACGCATCGGACCGTATTCATCGTGTCCGGTATACGACATTTCCGTTGGTTTTCGTTATCTCGTTTATTTTAAGAATCGCACCGTTCGTCGGATTCACGTAGGACCGAGTCGGCGGCGTCGAATTCACCACTATACTCGGCTGACGGTTCTTGACATCCGTCCGAGTACGGTAGTGTGAAATCTCGGCGCAGTCACCTCGGCCCGGCAACGCATTCGCTCGCTCATTTTACTCGTCCGATTTACCGGGGCGCGAGTTATTGACACTGTCCCAGTGCTCGACGGATTTTACCCGCGCGTAAACGTTTCAAAATGTTTTTTGCGTTTCAATAAAATATGCCTATATAGATTCTTGTTGTTTGTTGGACGACGAACACACACACTTTTGTGTTGTGTTTTTGTAAAAAAACACCCAACAGTGGCCCCCGCGAAGCCAAGGAAACGGGCTTTCGCACATTACTTCCGCCCGTTCCCGTCGATTGCTGAAAAACATTTTTATTTAAGAGGACGCCACACAGATGGACGCCACACATAACAATGGATTACAGTAACAATCCCCAGTATTCTGGTCCCGTACATATTATTAATATTACATACCAGCCGGGGTTGGTCGAAAATCTACTATACCCCGACCAGCGGCGTAAATAGAATTTTTTTCTGACGGTGGTGTTTAAGAGTCAATTCATTGGCACAGGTCAATTTTAACAAGTCATTTTATCAATTTTAATTTGTATAATATAATATATTGTTATGTATACGTATTTTATATTTATAATGAAAATATCATTTTACTATAATATGCGGGTACATAATATCATTAAAAAAATGGAAACCCCTTACACCCCCCCGGTAACTATGCCACTGACTATGACGATGTTTAGTTGACGATTTGTTAATTCGTCGTAAATAATAATAATAACGTACACGTCACGTTTACGGCTTTCATTCTCGTATAAATACAATATGAAATTAATTTCACCTCGTCCTAGACTCGGCCTCGGTAGGTGTACAAAGGTAGTACTTTCGCCGTCATAACATTGAATGTTATACGAAAGCATGAGAAAAAAAAGAAAAAAACTCATCTCTCAAAAATAATTTCGCCCTAAAAAGTAAACGAACGACAAAAGTTCGCGGAAACGACTTTAAATTATGACGAAGCACGAAAGTTGAAAACTGTTTTCCGTTGTAAAACGTCGGTTCCATCGTACGCGTATAAATTTCATATAATTGTGACGTCGATGCAGTGCAGGTGTAACGAGTCCGGCGGCGTTTGTATTTATTTTTTAAATTTAAAACTGAAAAACTGTTCTTCCATCTCCGCTGTACCTATACGTAGTATACCTAACGTGACCATAATTTTTTTTCTTCAAAGCGGGACACCTGTACATTTTAATGAGAAAACCATATAATTTTGCGTAAAATAACAATTTTTTTTATTGAAAAAAAAAACATTAACTGTATAAATGTATGATTGTGATATATGTGGTGATCAATAAATACCTACCACAAGTCGACTTTTCTTAAAGCGGGACATTTTTAAGTTCTTTGGGGACAGCGGGACACTTGGCTCGAAAGCGGGACGTATGGTCACGTTAAGTATACCTATAATATATGTAATTATGAATACGTCATTATAATTTCGCCGTTTTATTTTATTTCACGACGTATTACGTAATATAAATTTTAGTTTTATTTTTTCGATTCATATAGTTTTAATCGATGACGATTTTCGGACGATATTTTCAAGTCGTCATCCGTTTCCCCACACGTACCTATCCATTCTATATAATTATAATATGATATTAATCGAGTCATTCGCTTTCGCCAACGATCGTGTTCGTAATCGGCAGTTATGTTTTTTTTTTTTTTTTTGTAAATGGTAAATACGCGCACGTCATATTTTTTCACGCGACATTTTATAATTGATTACACTTATCATAACCGAAATATCGAGATTTGGCGATGCGTACGGCACGTCAATTATTATAGTCTGTTTCGTAAAAACTTTAAGCGCAGACGTAAGAGGGGCGGTGGACAGAAGAGTGCGTAGCAACTGCCTCGCCTAGATATTTCATCGAGGGGACAAAATTACCGTCTTGCCAACAGAGTTTAAATTCGAATCGTGTACTTGAACAACAGCAATCAATATTGTCGCCATTATCCGGTAAAAAAAAACAATAAATCGATATATTTTTTTACGAATTGCTCGATCAAACAATACCATACCAAACTATTACCTACTATATTTAGCTCATCGATTTCGTTAGTCGATTTCTCCGCCGTTACGCGCGTTCGCGTATACCGTCGTTATTTTATTTCTTTCGTTTTCAGAACAACACGAAAACAATTTTTTTTTTTTTGTGTTTTTAATGGTTCTATTACAATGTGTTTCTAGTCGCGGACGCAATCGCTACGCTACCGGAAACTGGAATTCAGGCGTCGCGGCGAGCCAACCGCGGTAAAAATACGATCTACTCAAACTAGGTAAGCTTGTATTTATTTCTATTTTTTCGATTTAAGAGTTGAAATCGTAATTATTATTAAGTCACCCGCAGGATCACATGTTATTCGTCGGTTATTATTATTTTCGTGACTTTTCGATTTGACGTGTAATTTTTTCGGCAGGTTTGTCCCATAATTACACGAATTTATATCATAATATTATGTATCGTGGTGTCGGGCGTTTTCAACGAATTCCGCGTATGAAACGAAACGATATAGGGCAATATTGTAATCGTAATATTTCATCGCTCGTAAAATACATTCAGTAGGTTTTTATTATTTTTTGTTCAATAATTATATCTTCAATCGGCGTATTTCCTATACGGTGAATATTTCCAATAGCGTCAAATCACACGAGTGACTTTGTTTAATCTCAGCAGGGCTTTATTAGTAATTTCTTTTTCGATAGTGTACTCAAACAAGCTTTGCGGGCGAGGTAGGAACGATCGGTTCTATCGCTGCCTCGGAAAAAAAACGTGGCCGCAGGAAGCGCGGCGCTCCTCGGTTGCGTGCCGAAACGTTAACGCGCATGTGGTCTACTAGTACTTTCGCCAAATCATGTAAGGGTAAAAAAAAAAATAAACGCTCGGCCATTAAACGCGTATAATATATCGCAATGGTATTTTAATATGTGTTACAAACTCGTATACGTAAACGACCGCTTTTCCCCCGTCGGCGGCTGCGGCGGCGTATAATATTTATTTATTTTTTGTTATACATTCACGTGAGCACATTAAATCAGTTTGCGGGCGCACGGTGTCCGACACGATATTATTATTTTCGGAATTTTATAATAATATTATAAATCGCGTTGTAATGTGGCGGCGGCGGCGGCGCAAAATAAATAACGAGAGTAGGTTGCCCCGGTCAGGATCTCATCTCAGCAAACGGCTGTTGTGAAATAATCGCATAAAAAAAAATACACGCACGACGGATCGCAGTTTCACGACGAGACGTGTGATTTAAAATCGCGTCGATTTATTCGAAAATATTACTGTATATAATAATTATGTAACATATTTCGTTTTCGTACACTACTTGTTTTTCACGTTATTTTTATATTATATGATTATCTATTAATATCCGATCCATCCCGACAGGTTAAACGAAAATAAAAAAATTTAAAATCTATAAAAAATAAAAGAAAAATAGTTTAATTGATTTTAATTATTGCCATTTAATTCTAAACCGGTGTTGATGTACAAAATTAAAAAAAAATAGGTGCCAATCTATCGGTGTTAACGTATGATAAAATATTTTCTAGAGTAAGTAAACGAAATTTTCTTTAAAAATTGAATACTTTCCGAATAATTGAATGTTGTTCGATAAATGAATCACACTGTATACTAACCTATATATACGGCGAAGTGCTCGAGTGTAACTCTTTAAAATCAACGTGATTTACTGCGATTCCTCGGAGTTATAATAAATATGTCTTTTTCTTTCGAAACAAATCTCAACTTTTACTATTACTCATATATTATATCAAACGGAGTATAATATACAACATTTGTTGCGAATTTAAATGTGTAGTAGGTACACGTTACGCGATATCGATTACAAAAACTTATTATATTAAAGGAGAGATCGTCGTACCCAACCGGGCGTAGGAATGTAGGATCGCACTCGTTTTATACGCGGAAATTTTTTTTCATTTAATCGTTTTTGTTTTATAGTTTTTTAGCATTCGCACCGCGTCGATAAAAAAATTAACAATAAAATAAGAAAAAGACACCCCCCCCCCCCCCGGCCGGGGTTTAGTTGTTGCCCACCGTGTTGTTGGACGCGTTTGATTTGTGACATTACACGATCGATACTTTTGAGACGTTTGAAAAAAATAAAAAAATAAAAACGTAATTTAATTTATCTCTCTTGTTAAAATCTCAAGTAGCCAGAAAAAAATATTTTATCAGCAGAATTATTATAATGTTATAACTATACTATATATTATTTTTCAAAGTCGTCGTATAATAATAATTCAATAACATTTATCGTCTTGTTAAAAAAAAAATAAAAAAAAAATAGAAATATAAAATGTCACGACAAAAGATTTAAAAGTATTATTATCAGTCGGCGATTAATATTTATTTATTTTATATAATTATTACGGACCGTGTTCTCGTGATGACGAGGCAACGATTCGGATTTTCTTGTTTTCGTCGAAATGTTAATATTTAAGATTTTAAATTTATGCGACAAGTAACGATTTGCAAGCGGAGAATAGGGAGAATAAGAGAACATCGCGTAACCGTAGAATTCGAATTATATCGTATAGACATTTTATCCGCGGCAGTGTGGTGTTGTAACAATCGAGCTGTTATGTAAGAGTTAATCGATTAGAATCGAGTCACTCGTCACTCGTCCGACGAACTTTATCTCGCGCGAGTTTTCGATTTCTGTTGTTTGTACAGTTCACAAGTGCAGCAAAACAATTATTATTATTATTACTCTTACAAACAAATACACTCCGCAAATACATCGGACGATAACGTAATACGTAATAACCGTGTATAGGAATCGTACCTGCGTGATTACAAACGTACATTAAACGCTTCTATTTCGTAACACTGTGACACGCACGTTGGCATAATAAACGATAGTGCCACACAGTACGTCTAATAAAAAAAGAAAAAGAAAACTACTCGAAAAACGTACAACGCGAGATTAAAAAAACGGCAATGATTTCGTATCCCGTTTCGAATCAGTCATATATTATTATATTATTATCTACTTTTCCTTCGGTAAAGCGCGTCGTTTCCGCCCTCGAATTACCGCGCGTCGAAATTCGAACGAGATTTAATTCTCTATTTTTTTTTTTTCATTATTAATCGCGCGTATTTCTTTTTCCGCGGAAAAAACTTTTCCCCGGAGATCTCTAGTAAAATACCCAGTCTCAAGTGTTTACGGGTGCAAAAACAGAATGGATTTGACGAAGACGTCACGGAAACTTTATATTATGGAATCGTATATTCCGCGGGAAGTGGCTTTATTTTTCACTCGAGTTTTTTTTCAAAACGACGACGTAACGATTTTATCGCGAAAATGAATACATGGGTTCACATTTTTTAAAATTATTATGTATTTAATGCATTAAAAACGTCTAAAATAGCAACAAAACAAATACAAATCAAAATAACAGTCGATGGTATATTATAGAATCTACAATCGTATGGAACAATAACAGATAAAAAGGTATAAATGAATAAATATATTCGACATCGCCGGCTATTTAAAAAAAGAGATTATGACATGTTAAATAATATCATATTATCTATCTAAATGTGGGAATTTGTCTTACGGATTCACGTAAATCAATACTATTCGTCATTCGATATGAACGAGATTTATGAAAAATACAAAATAAAGCGTTGAATTAAGAATAATGGCAAAAAATAGCGCTAAAAATCTAAAATTCTTCAAATATGCAAAAAATAGCAAAATTTCATATTTAGAGTCCCCGGTGCATAAAACAAATGTATAGCCCATTCTGCTATTTTTATCTCTATCCTATAATAAGTAGCAAATGCTATAAAATCCGAACTCTGATTATTATTAAATTAATCGAAAGAACAAAAAAACGTCAGATAATATCTGCTACGCGCGCTCGACGCCGTTTTTATCGCCAGCTTATTCCTCTGTCGAACGAACATGGTTTTTAGCATTTTTCATAATAAAATAGGTGTCAAAAAATAAAATATGCCGAAATGTCTACGTTTCCGAGGGGAAAGAATGAATTTATTATATACCTGCAGACACGGTGCAACGGTGCTGTAACTGTATTCGCGTACACGACGGAAATCGATAAGTAAAATAACAATTAACGTCGTGTACGTATACCGACGAGTGCGATACGCAAAAAAAAAAAAAAACCGCTTCAGTGTAGAGTAATCGTGTTGTTTTTTTTCTAGTCGAGAATTTTAAAGTAGACGCGATTCAGGAAAATTCGGACGGGATACCTATACGTATTATCCGCGGCACTCTAAAACGAACACGTCGTCGCGCGATAGGCGAGCGAGCATCAGTTTACACGGAATCGTCGGTGTAAAAAACAAATTAAAAAGGACTCGAACCGTTTGATCAAACACTCGATGAACGATAAGAAGAAGAAGAAGAAGAAGAAGAAGAGGAGAGAAAAAAAAAGCACTCGAAAACCCGGGTGCCGACCGCGGCATACGGCGGACGAAATGTGCTTATCATTATCTGCGCGCACGGTGTTCAGATATAACTGCGTACGCGGAGTTCTCTGCTCAGTGCTCGAAAACAATTCACCGTGGTCGTGGTTTGCAAAACGAAATCGATACTTTGACATGGTAAATATTTATGAAAACAATTTGCCAATATTTAACCGCCGACGACGATTTTGAAAAATACGTTGTTTTCACGCGCGACTAATGTTGTCGTTATTGTTGCGCGAGCGGTCGAGTGTTCGTAATATTTAATCGCATTGTTGGACGTTTCAGGACGCGAGGGAACTTCGTTTTCACGAAGATCACAACGACGACGTGGGGCTACCGTCGGACCGAGAGACCGCGGACGCCGCTGTTAAACGCCAAAACGGCTGTAACGACGTGTGCTACGTGAATGATGGATTCGACGAATCGGACGGCTGCAGAACACCACGTACGCCCGACGAGGTAAGCGGCGGTGACATTGACGGATCGTAATATTATCATGTCGTTTCTTAAGAGCTGTTCGACGACGGTCTCGACACACGAACCGATAGTAATATTATATAATAATATAGCTAACGAGCTTATAAATCGTCAAAAGATTGTTTCACAAAATACGTACGTACACGCTTACTCGTATTATTTATAACTAGGGCTCGGATTTAAATGCCCTAAAAATATCAAAAAAATGCCCTTTCAAAAAATGCATTTATGACCTAAAAACTCTAAAAAATGTCCTAAAAATATCAAAAAATGCATTATTTATTAAATAAATTCAAATTAAATTATTATTAAAAAATGAGGAACAAATAAAATTCTAATAAAAATTATAAATTATAAATTATATTACAATGTACAATAAGAATTTCTTTTATGTTTTGGAATTTAAATGATCGACGGTTGTCTGAGGTCAATTTTTTTAGTCATAATACGACAAATAGGTCAAACATGTCCTAAAAAATTAAAAAATGCATTAAAACCGTCAAAAAATGCCCCAAAAAATTATTGTGGTTAGATCGCGAAGTACTTGAAACATATTTGTAGCTTGGAAAGCGTCGCGTAAGATATCCCAAAAAAAAGATGCAAATGCATTGAAATCCGAGCCCTATTTATAACAAAACGGTGAAATTACTAGCGGGCGGGGTAACACACGATTTATTATAATTATAAAAAATAGAATAAATAAATAAACAATGTTATTGTTACATTAATGTTTAATAAATAACAACGAAATATTATTGAATTGTATACAATTATTTCAATACAAACTATTAAATATATTTAAACTATATTGAAACAAAGACCGGTTTCGATTAAAAATCATCGTCGGGTCGTAAAGTGTCTTTACTTTAGACGATAATTTTCAAAAAGACTAATTATTCGTCCGTACCTATAGAATTTACGCTATATTAATTTTTTTGATTCGTGATGAATGTTTATACATCGTATTGGAAAAAAAGAAAGTCGCGAGACGTTATAATAATATGAAAACCGTTCGTTTCTCAAGACTTTGCCGTCGCGTTTATCGATTCCGAGACGATAAAAAACAATATCATAATATAAACCTATTCGTCGAAGCTAATAACGTGCCGCCGCCGCGCCGTACAGTTCAAACCACTCGTCCTATAAATTCAACGTAAACTTGCAACGACGGCGTTTCAAAAATATTACGTCAGCCTCAATCATATTAATTGTAATTTGTAATAATAATAATTATAGTCTGTGAGTCGCATCGCCGCGCCGTTGACGGCTGCTAGATATATCGGAAAAACAATACGCGTCGCGGAATCTGTTTAATTAATTTATTTCGAATTCCGACACCGAAGGAGGATAATCATCGACCTTTTGGCGGCGAATACGAACGTCGCGCCGAGTCGGCGGGTACCTTCTGGGAAGGCGACGAGTTCGGGTAATATGAAACGAAGCTGATAATATAATAAAGGAGTTTGTAAATAAAATATGTGCCGGAAAAAAAGATTCAGTTCGTCATTTGTCGCTCAGTCAAGTGCCATAAAATTCTCATGCTTAACCTATATATCAGTGCTAATATTAAAAAAAAACACGATTAATTATTACGGACGATTTTAAAAAACAATGTATAACAACCGATTATATAATCGAAAACCTCGCGAAAACACCAACGACTACATCATTATTATATACACACGTATTACGGTATCGTTTCTAACCGTTTTTCTCTACCACACTTCACCGTCGATATGATGTCGGCCATTCTTTTTTTTTTCTTTTCGATTCAATACAATTCATAATCGGATTAAAATGTTCCGTCCTCCTCTCCTACACCGGCAAATTGTTATTATTATTATTTTTTATTCAATTTGTTTTTGTTTTTGTTTTTTTTTTTTTTTTTCAATACGACCTCTAAACATTGTTTTCGCTCGTATACAACATTATTGTAATCGCCTTCGAATGTTCGAACGAATAAAATATATTGGTATATGTCACGTATGTAAATATAGCGGCGGGGGGGGGGGGGTACCTGACGACCGTGTTTTCCGAGTATTTCGTTCATAGTCTAGCTGTCAAGTGATTATACTATATATTATTATCCTCTACTGTGCCCTATTAATGACGAGTGGTGGATACACGAGTCGCGCGGCGAGTCACACTGCAAATAAACACACAAACCCAAACACGCATGCACGTACATATTATGATATTATCGATTGAAAATAGAACTCGATGAAAAAACTGACTTTTCCTTTTCCAAACGATCGTGTGGAAATAAAGTTTACTGTTTTTTTTTTTTTTTTTTTCCCGCCGCACAAATTCAATATATTCTACGCGATGGAAATTATTATCATATAACAATTTAATACACATAATATTAATTATACATACAAAATATATTTCAGTTTAAAGTTCAAAATTATACATTCCACAGTTATTTGTGTTGTTGCGTCGTCGTCGTCGTCGTCGTAGTCGTTGTCGTCACAATGCGTTTTGTACAGCGCGGCGCGAGTATATCGTTTTTTTTTTAAACTCTATGCAAATACCAAGTACCCACTGTGAAATATGGTGCGGGTGTTGACACAGTGCGTCGGCGTGTATACTGCTACGCAAAGCAAACAGATTCGAATTCGGCGCAAAATCGACTCTCGTTTACGCGATATTCGTTTTTAGACTTTGACGTTATTCAATTAAAATATCCAATATTAACAACGAGAGTTATTGTCGAGCACATTGACAAACGCGCGTACGGTTGCGCGATATTATTACTGTTTCGCGCGGTCCAACAATATCCAACTTATTGTGTTTGTCGAACAATTATCATGATGCTGCAATAATACCGTGGTCGTCGGTAGGTACCTATTTATTACGCGCGCGCGATCGTATTATTATTATCGTCGCTGTTGTTTTTGTTAATACGTATGAGCTACTCGGGCACCTGGCCTTGTCTCGTACTAACCTATCTATTGCGCGATTGTCTTTGGTCGAACCCATGGTATAATAAATATGACGTTGCAGATCGAGTCGGGTCGTCCGCCAGTGCCCGGGTCGTCAGAAGCGCTTAAGACAACACAACGCGCCGCCGACAACGCCGGCTACGTGAATAATGCATTCGAAGACGGGCCACAGAAAGCTGCGGATAAGGTGAATGATAAACATAACGTGCGCACACGTACGATTATTATTATTATGCTATTATTATATACGCCCTAGGTCGCCGGTTCGCGCGAGTACACTGCGAACACTTTCGACGTACTCGTAAAACGGTTTTTTTTTGTTTCGCGTCTTTTTCCGATAAAAAATACGTACTACTTACCGCCGCCGCCGCCGCCGGGCTAATGCTCGGCGGACGTGTTTATTCTCCTCGACGCATTATTATTATTATTATTAAAACGCGCTCGTGAAAACTTATATTTTCCGTTGGATAAGAATAATTGAAAAACAATACGACAGATTCACACATAAACGTGTTTAAAACAATATTGTTGTTTTACGTATAGTCTTTTCCTGTGGGATTCTCCGATTTCGAATTTCCGCGTTCTTCGACCCGCGCGCTAGTGTTTTAGACCGCAATAGAGACGTTTTAGCCGCAGATAACGCAGAATCCCGACGATCGAGAACGAGAAAAAAAAAAAAAAACATTTTCAATAAACTACTCATTTAGCGGGCTTTTGCGAACTATATTCTGATCTTTTGTGTTACGATTAGGGATCGGATTTCAATGAATTGAATTCCGTTTGATTTCGTACTTCCGCGCAGGTGTTTGTTTACCCGGCACACGCGCTCATCGTTTCGAAATAAAAATTATTATTTTATTCGAATTGTGTCGAAAGCACCTGTACAATATTAACTCGCTGACAACAATGCGCCGCGACTGCAGTGTCGGATGAAACTCGTATAACAGTATAACAGCAGACTGCCCGGAACACGGTCTCGTCGAAAGTGCTTAAGTATAAAAGCGTGCGAGCGAAAAAAATATTCAAATACTTTTTCAGCACTCCGAACACGCGTAGTATTTTAAATATTTTTTCAAAGCGTCCGTATTTGTTTCGAATACTTGTTCTTATTGTTTTGTAAATTTTATTTTCAATTCTGTCGCGTTGAAAATCGATTAGCGCGACGATATCGCGACGTGCACGTGAAATACGCAAAACACAAACCAAATCGAATAACAATATAAATATTTTCCGTATTCATTGCGATCGATTTCCACGTCGACGAACGTTTTTAGATTATAATTTTTCCATCGGCCTAGGTTAATCCGACAACACATTTCGTGTGAATAAATCGGAAACGTGTGTCGAAAGTGTTTATGAATACGGCTTTTTTTTTTTAAATATCCGTATTCGTACTCGTATACTTTTGAAAAGTATCTCTCTCTCGCGACGGCGCCGCCGCCGCCGAAGTATAATAACGGTAATAATAACGATAATGCGTTTTCGTTCTTAGACTATCTTTTTCTTTTTCTTTTTTCATGTTTTTTATGTGGTATTTGTTCGAACAGGGGACTACGGTGCCACGGGCACACGATATCGCTGTCATTACTTCCGCGACATTAGAGAACCAAATTACAAAACTGGATGAAGACAATAATGGGGTGGTGGCCGTTAATTTGGAAGCGAAAGAGAAGAAGCGGAAAATACAATCTGTAGGATGGGACACGACGAGAAGCGTAATTTTTTTCGGTCTCGTATTCGCGTTTGACGTATGGGCAGCGGTATTTTATTGTTTCAAAACAAACGTACTGACTAATATTTTTAATTAAAAACAACAATAATGTCACAAAAACCATATCTAACGATACACTATCAAAAAAAAAACCAATAATAACGACTGTACTCCTCGTCACTGAAAAAATAAATTAAAAACCAGCATTTTCAAATTATTATTATTATTATTATTATTATTTGTTTTTATTTTTATTTTTACACCGTCGTCGTCGTCGTCTTACTCGGGTTATAATCTCGTTTGCAGACGGAACGAAGCGATTTGGAAAGATACACGAACACGACGTGTGTTTTTTTCTCTCTTCATTTCCGTAAACAATATTTTCTTCTTTTAAAATGTACGCGAGAAATTCATTCGATTCTTATTGTAATACGTATTTATGGACAGACGAGTGTGTCGCGCAATGTACTTTGAAAAACGTCAATTTCCCACGCCCTCGGCGATTTCTTCCGGCATCGAGGAAAAAGCGAATGTCGTCGTATAAACGCGTTGTGATTTTCATCACAGAAGTGCATGTGCATTTCTCAATGGCTATTTATTTTTTTACGACGAGTTAGTCGCAGACTGGGAGAATTCATAACGATAATACACGACCTCTCCGCGGCAGTCCGAATCAAACGAAGAATTCATCGTGCATATTATAGCATATTATTTAGTGAGTCCATAGTGACTTTTTTTTCGAACGGAAGAAATCCTCTGAAAGTTTCATACGTAACGTAAAATTACGGATATCCGACAACAGAAATCGGCGGGAGGTTTTTGAAAAACGCGTTTTTTTTTTTGATTATTCTCGTGTTGTCGAGATTTTATATTATAGTTTCCTCGAGTCCTGCAAAAGATTACTCAATAATTGATGCCCTAATGGTTATAATATCCGGAGCTCTGGCGCAGCAACGTTCCTCCGAGGTTTATAAGAATCGCTTTTTATGTCGTTTTATACATTTCCCCATCACCACCCGCCCCGTCATAATCTCGCGAAAGATTAAAAATGTACCATTCTTATTATTAATTTCAGTATATTTTATCGACGTTTACGACGCACGTCGTACAGACGCGCGAATAATATACGGGAAATTTAATAAAAACCGTCCTTATTTCTCCTCCTCGGTCGGTCCGCGTATCGTTTTAAATTTTTAAGTCTCTCTTTTTTCCGCGTAAAATATACATTTTACAATCGCGCGCCAATCCGATCGTCGCGCGGAACAAAATATAATGCTATACGTACGTAATTTTTGTTTCAAACACATTGCAGCGCGTATAGTTCAAACGCTGGACGATATCGTACAGTTGAATACGACGCGATTTCACTTTTTCAACGGTTCTCCCTCATTATTCACGATGAAAGTCGTGCGAGTCGATTATAAATTCCAAAACTGACCTTTCCGGAATAGGTACCATCTGCGTCCGGTGTCCACTTATCATATTTATCAAAACCAATAGTTTCGGTTGCCCGCGCCCCGTCCCGAACCTAAAATAAATTATACGCGCTCGTACACTGCACGCGTTATTCCGTCTTGATAAAAACTTTGAGTTTGCGATTTGACCGGTTTTCGAAGAAGAACCCCTTGGTTTTTTTTCCACATTTCCATCGACAACGAAAATTCGATTTCGTCAAAATCACCATGTCGTAAATTATTTTTAAGTTTTCTTCTTTTGTGTTTTTCCATCACAACAATTATTTGGAAAACTATTGGGAAATTAACATTTAACAAATTACACACGCTAGTTAACGTTCGCTACTAGAAACCGTGGTAAATTCAAAAATATAAAACGTATCGGTGTGTGTGTGTGTGTTGATGGGAAGCGACGTTTTTATTTTATTTTTCCGCCGGACAACTATACGACAAAGCCGATGAACCAAAGCCGGAACAAGGAACCATCAAACTTACGGCCAGAGTGTTACTGGAAGTAGTCCAATCTGGCCGGAAGAGAACATCGAACTGTTAGCGTTGAAAAATAATGAGAAAATGAAAAAGTTAGACCCGGACCAATCTCGATGAAACGGTCAGCGCAATAAGTAGCGGGAAGAGAAACAAATAAACAAACAAACACAAAGAAGACCGACGAGATTATTCGTTAATAATTAAGCCGGGCAAATTGAATGTAAATAAATAAATCTCTGGAAATATTCTTTTCTCGCCCGCCGTTATGTTTTCTTCGTGTCGTTATATTAACTTTTTTAGGCGATCCGGCCGAGAAATAAACAGACACGTACGAGACAATAGACGCGCGATATTATAATAGCGCGTAAATTTTAAAACCTTTTTTCCCATAGTAAATATCAGAATATTATCAACAAATGTATTGAATTAGATCGACGATTCGCGTGCGCCGACAGATCGCATCGCACATGTCTTTTTTCTGCAATTTTCTAATGTTTTCGAGAATAAGACGAACGAAATAACGTATATATTACCGAGATTACAGTGCGCTTGTATACAAGGTCGACGTTATTAAAAATATATCAAACAATATTGTTACAGAGAAAATCGAAATATTCCCTTGTGCGGTGTAATATAAACGATTTCTCAGTCAATTAAAGTGTTAAAAAAATAACAATAATTTTCACAGACGTTTAATTCACGTTCGTATCGTTTGATATTTCAACATCTTTTATCCCATTATAATATTGTATATTATATTTTATCGTACGAATTTCATTCGATTTAAAATATTTCCATAAAAACGTAAAAGAAAAATTACGGAGCGAGCAGTATTACTCTATTTTGAAACAACGGACCGCGTCTTTCGGAGACGATTCGCTCGACATTCAATTACGGAGTTATCGGTCCGTTTGATTTTATCCGATGTTTTTTTTTTCGTTTTTGTTTGTTTCCCAGTATTACTTGCAAACGCTCACGAACAATAAGCGATATTCGAATCAATCGTCGTGGTTAGATATTATTGTGTGATCGCAATGAGACGCGCGAGGTCGTCGGGATTGCGCCGCGCCGCCGGTAGGTATACGTACGTATTACGAAGTCGATTTTTAACGAATCTAATGTTCTTCAACAACAACAACTACGACGGCGCGTACAATTACTTTCTTTTTCTTTTTTTTCTCGTAAAACAAAAAGTAATTCGCGAAACTCGTCGGATAACACCAACGTCGGACGGATGACGTGCTTTCCAGAGTTTTACGACCGACTGTGTATGTATACGTAGATATACTATTATGAGCCGAGATGCGCCGCGATTTCATAATGTAATATGATATCGCGACGACGTGTTACCGGGCCACACGCGAGACGGGAAATATACGAACGAAGACCGAACGTTTCCCTAGGAAAACAACGTAGTAATTTCATCGCGTATCCCGGATGCATTCGAGTCGGCGCGGCGCGGCGGCGGTTAGGTCAGAAGAGAGTACGTAAGACGTTGCACTCGTCGAGCCGCCCGACTACGGGTTTCGTCGGCGCGTTTTCAAATCCCGAAATTCATAATCTCGGATTCCGAGTCTTCTATCATTATTGTTATTATTGTGTTCCGTTTGAACGACTTTTAGGCCGGAGAACAGGCTACTCGCGAGAAGAAAATAAATTTACCAAGGGCGGCGCGGAATCGGAGGCATACCGGACCGGTATAAATCTCAACTTAAGCTTATTTGGCTTTTGAAGTCGACACGGGGAAATCTTTAGGTCCGTCCCGATCATATGAATCGCTAAATGCAGAAAGGGCACAAGTCCAAGTTTTAAAATTTTCCAGGAAACACAAAAAACATAATATATCTGAAAAAAATTGAATTAAAAATTGTACGTTATGGAATAATATAGTTTAACACATGGTATACATGTTTTTACAATCACTTTAAGAAATATAATTAAACTCTAGGTTTCTGAAGGACATGTGCCGTTTATGCTTCAAATCACCATTCATTTTTCGAAAATAACGTTTTCTTATAAATAAGTACCTTTAAAATCCATAAAAATTAAAATAACATTATTTGATTTTTTTTTTTAATTTAATAATTAGAAATTTTATGAATGTCTGTTTCAATCATTTATGTAAGTGATTTTTGTAAAATATTGGACATGTGCCTTTCCTGCATTTAACGATTCATATAACGTTTCAAAAATATCATCAAAACGTGCTCGACTTCGTATTCGCAGGTTAGTTTTCATTACGAATACGGCATGTCACTACGTTTTATATTTTCAAACGGTCAAAGTATTTAAAGTGCAAAAGAAATACGATTTGTTGTTGCCTTTTTTTCCTCGTAATATGTCATCAGCGGTAACGTAAAGGGGTCCACCTCGGGTAGTCGCTCCGGGGTGGCTCTGGGATTCATATGTGCCGTTTTTCCGCCGATTAGGAAAATTATATTTGTCACGTGTGCCTCGTCGAGGCGAAGTATAAACAAAAACGTTTCGCGAATACTCGTGCGCGAGCCGTGTAATTAGTTAAACACGTTTACGAATTGTAAACACACACACACGCGCGCGCGCGCGCGCGCACTCGCGTTTCCGGTGCGTGTTAAAGTTTGACCGAATTTTTCGTTCGCTCGAACACGGGGATCTAATAAGTCTCCGCGTCTCTCTCACCGTACTTTGGAGTTTTCTCTCGTGACAAACGAGTCACGCGACGTCGCGCGTTATTATCGCGTACAACACAGAGTATTTTTATCCTTTTCGTTTTTTTTTCTATGTTTTTGGAAAAATTACCGAAGACAAACTCTGATGACGCGACGATAATTTTACCCACACGTATCAATTTATACACGTCGGGTAGACCGACAAATATTGATACGACACATCAGTACTTTTCGCGAGTAATTTCAACCCACTCTCGTAATGATTAAAAAAAACCAATCATTTTTACCACACCGGGCGCGCGCGCGCGCGCGCGCGTAATCACCGGTTTGTTCGAGTCCATTTTCGCAGGCTCACGTGCGATTTCGTTTATTTATATTTAATATTAGACTGTCAAATTGTCGACGAGACATCGCGGAGTATTTGAGATGCGCGCGCGGGGGACGGGTGACGGATATCGTTCGTTTGAACAAAAAACGCGAGTTCAACGTACCATCGCTTTTGAAAAACGATTCCGGGCGGAGGACAGGGCAGATGGATATTGCGTTACCATAGCGACTCCCGCGTTACTCTTATTTAATATAAGACATTCGGAAATTGTTGTTTTCCGTAGGATTTTCTAAGTTATTATAATTGTCGAGTAAAAAATATCGGGTATTCCGAGAAGTCAAGCCACACGACAAGAATACCGAGTAAGTACAATTTTCCAGGGCAGTACGAAGATCTTAGAGCAATAGTTTTTTCCATGTTTTTCTCAGAATCTAAGAGAGAATAAATTATCGAGAGAGGAAAATAATGGAATTTCATATTTAATCAATGAAACGGTAAACAATAATATGATGTTTTCTCGGTTAAAAAGCATTATAAACTATACTTTTCTACAAATGTGTGTGCGTTTTTATTCAAACGAATAAATTAAATATAAATTCTTCATCGACGATGGTAAAATTTGTCCGTTGTCCGCGATACGGGGTCGCGTAGGTATTGCGAAAAGTTTGGAAACCTCTGAAACATCAGGGTGGACGAATTTTGCACATTTATGATTTATCACACATCGTTTCGTTTGCGACAGTTGTCGAATGAACGAAAAATCCTAACTGTTGATTTTCAGTTACATCGAGTTGTGGTGTAGTAGTATAGTTGTATTATTCTAATAGGTTTTTAATGTTTTTTATTAATTATTACGTTCTCTTGTCCGTTTCCGAGCGCGCTATTACACATATTATGCTGTAGGCGCTCCCGTAATATAGTGTATACACGAATATTGCCAACGTGGACGGCCCACGCACTGACACACCAGACTCTCGCTGATTTTAAAAGAAAAACTACGGTAGGTAATTGAAATGTTATATATTTATATAAAATAACGTTTAAAGTACTTAAAATGATAAAATCAATGATTTATTTTACGTCGATTTGCCAGAGTGTCAGGCGTTGTGAAAAACAACGTTTCTTTTTCTTTAATTTTCAAAAACAAACTTAAAAATTTACTAAAAATGTTTGGTTTTGTTTTTTTTCGGTGTTATTTCTCGTTTATTTTAACGTTAATCATTTTACTCGTAATGTTCATATATTTTACTTACTATTAAAAAATGTATCTCGAACATTTAATCCCGCGGCCAATTGAAGTCGTAATTCGCGTAGTTACGATTAATTTTAATTATTATAATTTATTAGATTAAGTTTTTTTCCAGACGCAATTAACCGAGCCCGGAAAATTGATATTTAAGCGAAATCTTAAAACATAATTTCACGTCGTTTTATTCAATATTTTTTGTTTGTATTTGTAATATTATCATATTTAAAATAATAGCTATTTTTTATTTTTCCAAATGACATTTCGAATACTCCTCCCATTGTATGAAAATAATTTACTCGAGTGTTTGTTCAATTCTGGAAAAAAAAAAAAAAAAAATGAAAATGTTTATGCAGTGAATAAGCAAACATAAGTGAATTGAATATTTTTCATCCGAGTATATTTACAAGCATTCGATTATTATTTCATTAACGAAGCAAGAATCATTCAGCTAGAAACGTGTTTTTATTAATCGTTTTGTCAAAATAATAATAAAATAATTATTATGCCAACAATAATGAGTAGAAAAAACACAACAGAGCGATTCGGTCGTTTTTTCGATTCGGAACATTCCATTCCAAACAACAGACTATAAAATGTGTACGGGATCTTTTAATTTCTTTGCCGCCGACTTATATCAATCGAACACAGACACATAATAAATTCAAAACAAACCGTCGCGTCGTCGGAGTATTCTAGACATGCATTTATTTCTATTCGATATATTATTATTTCGAATAGAATCTGAAATTTTGGTTATTCCGAACCATGTTTTCATCGTATTTCTTTTGTGTAAACACTTTTAAAAAATATTTCTCGCCGGGTACCCACTCTAAATCTTTTGTCTCTACGTAAATATCTATATACGTACGTATATACCGTATATTTGTAAAAGTAATATAAAAAAAGGGAGAACAACTAGCAATTGGTGTTATATGTACATTGTATTTCCAAGTTGGAAGTTTTTAAAACTGTTCATAACGATCGTCACGTCTTCAAACGAAATTTCATTTCCCCTTTTATTTTTAACCGCGCTGCTGAATTTTGAGAAAATTTTCTGCTTAGAAACTTGACATGGCCAAACGGAAAATGTTTGTTCTTCATATATTATATTATGGTGTCGTGTAGGTACCGTATACTACGTAGTATGGAATAACTTTTGTTTGAGGTGATTTATTTCCAACACGAATATTCCATATAATATTTTTCACTGGCGCGTCATCATTTCGAATAAAACGCAAACTCTCCGCGATTACTTTAATAACAATATTATAATATGACGGAAACACCGACGACGCGACGACGCGCGACGGTACGTTTTTCTCCGATAAGATCGTTTCATCTCTCATTATTATCATATAATGATATACCTAGAGTTGGTCGCGTTATGTGTGGGCCGTGGAGATTTTTCCGGATTAAAACGAATAGAAAAAAATAAATAAGTTTCGACTCGAAACGCGTGATATCAAATTTGCAATTTTTCCTAATAGCTCGTCCGCAATGTTATCGCCGATAATAAAATTGGTATAAAAATGTCTAGTGCGCCCGTAAAAATATACGCACGGCGGCGTTTCGATCGCCAACGTGACAGACCATTTATTTAACAGTTTTACGTTATTTTATACACTCTGTTTTTTCAGTAAAAAATGTTTTCACGTTAATCGCAGAAAATGTATGTAATCGTGTATGAAACCAAAAAAATATTGAAATTTTTCAAAAAAAAAAACCACAAAAATAAAATCAAGCTCTCCGACGTCGACATATACTCGCGCGGAGAACAACGAGCGTCAAGACAATCGACTCGTTTCAAATTATTAGTATTATTTGATTTTTATAATATGTCTCTACTCCGATGTGAATATGATGAGAAAAAATAAATGTACACACCTGTCTCTAATAGGTAATGTGTGCGATTAATTGTTATTTTAATGTTAACGTGTGAGTTCACGTGAAATATTGTAAACTAAGATAACTCCTGGGCCTGCACACGAGTTTTCTCCGTGAGGTCCAGTAATCTTCGATGAAAAAATTAAAAAATAATCATACGCGCGCGATTATTTCTCTGACGATCCGTTGTTATCGTCTTATCTCGAGATCGAAGGGTCGATTCGTCATGCGTATAATAACGATCGACCCAAGAGTCGACACGTCAAGCTCACGAGCGCGAGAATAATCAATCGGCGATTACGTAACGATTACGTAATTTTGAAAATAATGACGATGACGTCACGACAATAGTATAATATTATAATTATGTAAAAGTAGTAATAACAATAATAATATGTGTGGGTGTGTGTGTGTGTGAAATCGAAATAACAAACGCGAAAGTTCACGTGTCGGTCCAATGATATAGCTAAGCTCCGCCCTACCAATGACTGCGGAACGGCGCGCGCTACCCGACCGATCGCGATCCGCGTGTGTCCGTGGACGATCAGTCTGGCGTCGACGACGGTTCGGAAAGCTCCTCTCGGCTTTAAATATTTCGGTTTTTATTTTTCTTCGCAGTCGTGTCGATAACGTGTTCGATTTTTTTTTTATTGCTTACTATATTATAATTATCTCGTCGACGAAACTTTTAAAACGACCGCGATTTTTTTTATTTATTTCAATCGTTTTTTATCGAGTGATTTTTTTCTCGTGTCCGTTACTCGCAAGCCAATAGATGACGAAACACACCGAAACTCAACAGCGACTCACCCGACGGAGACCGTAAGTAGAACCGATTTTATTTATGGTCTATATATAGTATACATATGTAGGTTTAAAGTGTCGGATATTTTTCTACAATTCGTAACGTTTTTAAAAAAAAAAACGATAGTAAATGTATTTGCTATAAAATTATCAGAAATTATTTCGTCTCGACGGCGCGGCGCGGGTATTGATTTTCTCATTATTTTTATAATTTCATCTAAACGTAAATATTTTAAATGGAGAAAAGGAAATTTAGTTCATAATAGGTACTTTTATAGTTTTTTTTTTTTATATGTAATTGTTACGTCTGAAGCAGCGCGCTAGAGTGTCTAAATAATTATCGAGTGTCGATTCGATGACGCGTACAAAAATATCGGCGGGGGTGTGGCTAATCTACGGTAAAAATGTGTACGCACACACGGCGTTTCCCGTCGCCTTTCGATCGTCGTATAATATAGTACCAGTAAAACGTGTTCACGTCGAAAACGTGACGAATCGCAAATACCGTTTAAAGTTCCGATTTATTTCGTACATATTTTTCTCGGACTATCCGAAAACGGTCGAAAATTTAATTAAACATCAAACCGGACGTTTAAAGAATCTACTATAAAATGTCGACATTTTTCTAAAGAATAAAAAATAAATCAACAACAACGAAAATAAAATCGCAATACCGTTTATAAAGTTCCGATTCATTTCGTACATAGTTTTCGTAAACTTTTTCTCGGACTATCCGGAAACGGTCGAAAATATAACTAAATACCAAACTGGACGTTTAAAAATAGACTATAAATTTTGAAATTTTTCTTTCCACTCTATATATAGACTTTGAACTGACAATTTTTCGCGGCAGGCAATATGTTGACGTGGTTAAAATTTGTTTGTTTTTCGTGTGTTTCTCTTTTGACTTGACGCGCGAGACAACGCCCACACGCTCGGTTTTAAATAAAATTTTAAAATTAAACTAACTAAATTCGTTCGACGCACGAAGAGATATTATACTTACATAACGGTCTTAATGTATACAAACATTTTATTCGCGTAAATTAAATCGTTTAGGCAATTTTTATATTTCTTTAATTTGACTAATCCGAGGCATAAAACAAAACAAAACAAACAAAACTAGAGCTATATAAAATCTAAAATTAAAAAAAAAAAATCTGAAATCATTAAAATCGACATTTAAATATTTCTGGAATCATTTTAATTACTATTGCGTCGCGAAATCAAGATTGTATAACATAATATTATTACGATCGACACGGCCATCGGCGGTGTAATTTTACGTTACATAAAATAATACACGTGGTATATTATGACTAGGGCCCGGATTTAAATGCACTTAAAACCATACACATATGCTCTAATAAATAGCCAAAAATGCCTTTAAAAAATGCATTTTACCACAAAAATGACCTTAAAAATGCCCTTAAAAAATACAATTTACCACAAAAATGACCTTAAAAATGCCATATATTTTTTTTATACAAATTATAATTTATAAATGAGACATAATAATTATTTTTACATAATTATTTTATTAAAAAAAAACTGAAAATTTGAAATATTGACTAAATAAAACCCGATAAACCTTCTTAAATATCAAGAAAATAATTTATCTTAAGATAATTTTTTGAATAGTCCAAGTTTTATATCTATATTGAATAAATATGCATTAAAAACCAACAAAATGACCCAATAATGCTAAAAATGCTCTAAAAATGAAAAAACGTCGAAATATGCAAAAAAATGCAAAATAAAATTTGTAGCTTTCACACCCTCGTTACATGAAACGAATTATGTACTTAGAAAGCATTGTGTATGATCAACCAAAAAAATATGCACTTTGCATTGAAATCCGGGCCCTAATTATGACTTTTTAATTTGGCGATAAATAATAATCGGCGACACCCCCCGGGTCGCGCGCCACCGGTTGCTACCATACCGTTTCTACTCTCGCTGGAAATCATCGATTGATTTCGCTTTTTTTTCTTTTTCAAAATTTCACATTCCCGTCGGCCCTCTCTCGGGCGATATAATGACTCGCCGTATACCGTCGACAATATAATATGTATACGAGATTGAAAATTAAAATGACCTTTCGCGCGCTCCGCGTATTATTCGTTTTGAAATTTCTCGTGTTTCGTTTGCGCGCGATTTGTTTTCGACTCGGCCGGCTTCATTACCGCGAGTCGATAAAAACAAACGCTACCGCGGCGACCGAGAGGCGGCGACACAATATCACTGTGGTCGACTATTCTATATTATACCCTGCAGATCGTTACCGACTTCGAGTGGGGTTACTTTGGCCGGCGCTCTCGTGTATCGCCATAGGCCGTAGAACACGGACACACACGTGTCCGTGCCATCGGACACGCCACCGGGTCACTCGTTAACCTCTCTGCCGAGTTTCGAGACTATAATATTATATTATAGTCGTTTACCGATATACGTATACAATACCCGCGCGGTTCGCGTTAGTAGTGGTAGTAGTAGTAGTGGTGGTGGTGGTGGTGAGAGTCACGTTTAAGTACCCGGAATAAGGCGAACGTGTGGAAACTCGCAAAAAAAATAAATAAAAATAAAACAAAAACATATACAAACAAAAGTGTTTCGAAAAAGAGAAGACTGAAACGAACACCTACTCGAAATCGTTTTCAGTGTGCGGCGGCGGCGGTGATTTATCGCCGTTTTAAAAATACAACGTTGTAAACACGTCACCGGACCAAGTGGATTTAGACTCTGAGACTTCTAACGTTATTTTCTGTCATTACACCCGCCACCACAGCGTCCTATTATAGTGGGTTTTGGTTTTTGTTTATACGACGTATGCAGATGTACAAGTCGATAAGTCTTTCCTTTTTTTTTTTTTTTTTCCGTAACACTGATGACTTTACACTCGTGATTTCAATAGCGGATTTTTTCAAGTAGAGACGAGGTAAATTTTCAAAACTTGAATAACAATAATAATAATAATAATAATTCAGAGCGATTAATCGCAAAGTTTTTTTGTCCACTACCGATTTATATAATACGTATGATAATAATATAAATATAATTTTTCGGGAATAAATTAATTTGATTTCGACATTTCGCATCGTTTATAACATTAAATCGAAATTAATGCGGGGGGTGTTGTTAAACTTATCCCGAGGGGTTGGATTTTCGGAGGATAATAAAGTGTACGTAATGTTTATCTAAATAAAATTATATTCCAAACGTAATTATCACCGTTGTCGTGGCGCGGATGAGAAAAAATTCGCCGAGCAGTTTAGCGAAAACACGCGAAATCGTAAAACGCAGAGAGCGGCAGCAGATGACGACGACGTTCCGCTCGATCAGGTTGCAATTCGAATTCCAATTGAATTGATAAAAATTTTTATGATTTCGAACGATCCGACGCGGCGCGGCGCGGCGTGTGCTGAGCAGAGAGCTTCGTTCGTTTGTTGCACGACAACGAGTTTTCGTTTCGAACAAAAAAATAATGTACCGCGGAGGCAATAATAATATAGAACCCCCTCGAACTAGTCAAAGTCTCTTTAGGATAAAAACGTAACGTCGCGGTTTGGTAGGAATGGGTAATAAAACTTATGGATGTTTTTGTTAACGAAATAAAAAGTTTCTCCATCTGGTCGCGAGTATAATATTTACAAAGAAACTGCAACTGTATAATATAAATGAACATGTCCGCGCATAATAATAATAATAATAATAATAATATGTCTGAAATAAAATTTCAACTTTGATAAACTATATTATACTATATATTATATTGTTAGGGTCAATTGCAATCGGTACCGCTGCGCTGTGGGCTCGGCAGTCTGCAAGCTGAATACTATGGGGCATTGTGCGAGTGTATTTATATAGTGCCTACAATATCGAGGCAAATGCGTGCATTTAACTGCGGAGAGCCTAACCACTTTTGGTCTATTGCGGCACTTACGAGCTACAACTACGACCCCGAGAGTGTACGGCAGTCTTCATTTAGGTTTAGTGTATAGTGTATAGACTGCGTTTTGTGCCGGCGCGATTTTCATGAATGTATTAAAACCAGCGCGTTTAACGTTTTTTCCCTCTCCGCGACACTTTTCGGGCGTTAGTTTCAAACCCCTTATATCCCGTAGCCAAACGTAACAATACCGTCGACTGGGATGAAAAAAAACCCGCGCGTAAATATTTTCACGCAACGAAAACAATATTGCGCGCGTCGAATTATGCAATATCGAACCCGCTCGCGACTCGTCCGGAGATGGTTGCATCGACAAAAAACAAACCGCGCGCATTCGTATATTATTGCATCCCGTTATGTCGTCTACTAGAATTCGCGCGTGACTTATCGAGGGGGAGGGGACACCGCGGTCGTAACAGTTTGTCACACGCGCAGCATAAACGATCTGTAGCGATGAGGATTTTGAAAACGGCGTTTCTCCAGTTGGGCGCAGAGTCCGCGCTCGTGTGAGCGATCGCGCCGCATTTCTCGTCTCTTTCTTTGTGTTTCGGTAAAATGTAAATATTGAAAAATCGACCGTTTTATAGTAAGTTGTAAGCCCGGAAACTGTCGTGGAATAGATTTCACGACGGATTCGTAAATCTGTTTTCGAAATCCTCGACGCGTCACTAGATCGCGATGGGTTGCGTTTGACAGAGGACGCATCTAAATACAATAATAATTGTTAAATTGCGCGCGTGATACACAGAGACGGCCAATAACGGCACTCGACGACCCCCCCCCCCTCCTCCGTATATTTTGTATCGCCGCGGTAAAAATTGTCTTTCGGCCGAGCGAGAGAAGTAACGAGTTTATAACGACGACGCCAGATTTTTTTATTTTTTTTTTTATTATTATTTACTTAACTACGATAATATTATATTTAAAGTTCGAACGATCGATGTTATTTGTTCGTCGAGACGTACATTTGTGTGCATTACGTCGGCGTACGGTATTTAAAACGTGTTCGGAATAACGACGTCAATATTGCGCGTGCGATATATTTATTTTCAAACCGACGACGCGACGACGCGATAATATTATTTTAGACGCGTGAACACCGGCGAGAGAGGTCGTAATCGAGCGTGGCTTTAATTTCGTCGTAGGATTTTATTTTTATATTTTTCAATAACATTTTATTATTGTATTTTATTACCGCGTTGAATACGAAATATGAAACAAATAAGATCCATATTTGCGAGTACGAAAATCCCTCGACGATCCAGTCGAAATCGCAGAGGTCACCTTTGTAACATTATATGACGTGTCGGCGCGGCGGGGCGTATAAATTAGCACATTCGAAGATAACGCGCGGGACCGCCGAGGATGAAAATTACACACGCGGACACCGTGTACGTATATCTCTAGAGGGTCCTAAGCAAACGGTCGGTTACCGTTTTTCTCACCGATATTAACTTTAAGTGTGCCACGTAATCCTTTGTGTGACCTCCCGTTGTCGTCGCACAGCGCGTATCTTTGTCGACGGTTCTTTTAATTTATCAATTTAATGTTGTTTAGGTCGTCGGGGCTTTACTCGCGTTCGAATATACGTACTCGTATATCGAAAACAACAAACGAATCGCCTTTTTCGTCGACGCGCGCGTATACGGAGATCAAATATTCTAGATCAGGTATTTGTTTTATTATTTTTTTCAAGCTTTTATGACGCGCGACGAATTTAAAAAATATTACATTTATATTATTTAAAATATTTTTCAATCGTAAACAACAGGCGAGCGCACTTTTCCATACTTTTGAAGGGGTTCGAATTTTTCACCCTCAAACGAGGATTTTACTCTTTTTCTTTTCAATCCACGCGGTGCTTACACGAGTAGATTGCCAACATATTTAAGATTATAAAAAAATTATTTTACCATCGAATATATTATTAACGCATTTTTAATATACGTACGACCGGTGTGAAAAGTTGCAACTCTCGTGGCTTATCAAACGGATATCGGCCGATTATTTGGCGAATTTAATATTAACACGACTGGTTTTTCGAAAACAATCGACCACAAACTATCTCTCGCCGCACGTTATATAATATTATGCTAAGACACCTTTAAACTCTTGTCGTTTCGATCTCTTTTCGTCGGAACGCGCGGATTTTCTCGAATAATAATAATTATCAGTTCGTTTACACACGTTCAACTCGATCAACACCGAATCCGGCGGTAAAGTAATTTCATTGGTTTAGTTTTTTTATTCGCTGACAAAAAAATAAAAACACACCTACGCCGCCGCCGACACAATACTATAATATACCGTCGGGCCGATCGCATTTCGATTTCAAAGTAGTCTCTATCTTTCATTATATTATATACTCGTATATATAAATATTATGTGCGTCACGAAAATAACAACGTCGTCGTCGTCCGTAAGGTTTATAATAACATAATAGGTTGGCGTTGGCCGCGAGACGTGTTCCGTTGATTGACTTTTTGGCGGCGAAGCCGTACGATCCTATTAATGTTTCACACGGAATCTTCGACATTGTGTATCGGTCATAAATAATGTATCGCGCGTGGCGCAAAAAGATACATTTTTTTTTCATTCCTCCTTTCTTTCTTTTTAATAAGACGAATGCGGGCGAGGTTAGAAAGTCCAAACGCCGCCGCCGCCGCCGCGTTGTTAGGCGGAATCGTTAAACGCATTGTGTTTGGACTTTTTATTTTTTTCCATTTCGTAGCGTGGAATTTTTCTTTCTTATTTTTTCTACACGACTATTGTCGTTTTCGTACGCGCCCGATTTCTCGATCGGTCCACTACAATATTATTATTATTATTATTATTATTATAACCCGTCGTTGGACGATTTCCGTTAGAGCCACAAACTGCGCCGCGATTCGAGATGAATTTATTACGTCCGTAATACCAACGTTTATTATTGAGTATTTCGCGTCTCTACTGTCATATTATTATTATTATTATTATTTTCGTTTCGCGTCACGTTCGAGCGGGGGGGCGTTTGGCGGGCAGGTACACATAAATAAACGCCGCCGGACGTATTCCGGGCGAGTCGATTTTAATTAATTACACCGCACCGCGTGTATCGTTTATTTCGGCGACGGTTTGGCTCGTACCGAGGACGTTTTTCTTTTATTGCGATAATACAATAATCGCGCGGCGGCGGACGACAAATTCATTTCAGTACGTACGACTTCGATCGATTATAATTATCGTTTACCGGCGAAATCGATGTGGAAAATGTGGGGACATTTCGCGATTCGATTAAATGGCCGGTGCCGCAGAGTAGGAGTATAAAATCTAAGGATTTTCGTCGACAGCCCGCGGGACTCTTACAGCTTCTTCTTCTGTGGCGGTTCCATAATAATGCGTTATGTTCCCGAGGCGCCGCGACGGTAATTATTTTTCAACTTTTCTCTAAACGTTTTTTATCGCGAATTATTCTATAATCGACGAGCATAATAATATATTGCTGTCAGTTTAATAACTTTGGCGTAACAAGTGCACGTTTTTAATCAAAAGATTTTCACCCGATCCATATGGTTTTTCATTTACGATTTTATAGTTTTATTTTCTGCTCGATGCGATTTTGCCACTTTACTTTTTCACTATGCGTTCGACCCGGCCTAAGCCACCACCTCGGGAGACGTCGAGTTGTTTTCAAAAAAATCTACTATTCAAATTGAAATTTCTTTCTTTTTTTTTCTTTTCAAATTCAATCATCATTAAATCGCCCCAAACGGCTACTGGGACGTGTTCGATATATTTTTTTCCGTCGGGAATTTACGTTTTGAAACTCGAAAATCACGCCGGCGCGGCGGCGGTTGCGACAACGACGATATAACTACTAAACAATATGATCGTTACACGTTTTTATAGACTAAAATTTTTACCATCACGTTGCTTTGTAATGGACGGCGGCTTTACGACGACGCATATAAACTCGATTTCACCTGAGCGATATTTTTCTTCTGTTTGTCGCTTATGACGCTCAACAACGCATTAGATTATTAGCTGCACTTTTCATATTCGTTGTAAATTATTATTACTGACACTCTTTGATATTTTCATAATTTTTTTTCCCTTTAGAAATATTATGCATAAACACTGCCGAGTGACGGTTTTTTTTTTCCCTTCCCCCAGTTAATTTAAACTCGACTCGACGAATATGACGGAAAAGAATGTAAACGCTTCGATCTCGCTACAGGATATTATTTATAGTACTCTTCGTACGATTATTTATCGCACCGGTACACGATGCGCATTTATTTTCATCCTTAAAAACACAACATTGCGCGAAATTTGTCAACGCACAACGGGTTACGTACGTATTATACTTTGTCGTCGAGGTACGCGTTTTAATCGTAAAACACAATAGTTGTTTTTTTTTTTTTATTCACGTCAATGGCTCCACGGGGTTTGACACGGACTTTTTTCAATAACGTTAACTAGCGCGCTGTACTCGTTTGCCGTTGTCACGGGGTATGCGCTTAATTCATTCGCTGACGTTTGGGTATGTACACCGACCTCGTATATCCTGCAAAACATCGTCGACGTTCTCGTTTCGTAAGGATACGTACGTACTATTTTAACAACTGATTTCGATCGTTCCGCAGAGAAACGGCAAAAAAGAAACACCATATACACATTTATATGGGGTTTAGAAATTCAATAATAATATTCACCATGCAGTCCGAGCGAATCGTCTACAGGGTGGCCCGCCGCGATAACCAGGTGGACATATTTTATCCGTAAGTATTGATTTTTTTTTTTAAAATAAAAACAACTCATACCGACTATTATTTTAATTAATCTAACGGAAACAAAACATTTTTTAAAATAGTTATTATTCACACGAGTGGTTGAGAATAGCCAAAAGTGTTAAACAATATGACTCTATTCTATCAAACCGTGTTTATTAAAAAATAAAATATCTATTGGTATTTATTTTATCTGGTTAATATAGCAAGTAATTAATACGACTCTAAACGATGTGAACGGTTTTGGAATTCGATCACAACGATTTCTAAAAACACATATATAAATACTTATGACCCCGACGAAATCACATGTTATTGTCTAGAGCGGTGGTTCCCGATTAGTATGGACCCCTAGCTAAAATTTAAATCGGTCCGGGGACCTCTTATTTTGGCGAACACTTACCTTTCTGCAATTTTCTTTGACTACGAAAACGAAAAAAACAATTTTTTATGATTTATTTTAATTTTACTCGAGTATCTTTTTGTAACGACACAGATTTTCTCAATAAATACAAGATTTATTTGACTTTACATAATATACAACATTATTGCATTGCAATTTTCGAACTTTATGAGACGAGTAATAATTTCGCTAAAATAAAAAAATCACTGCGGTACTACACGACCGCGGACCCCCCGGGGGGGTCCCCGGACCACTAATTGGGAATCACTGGTCTAGAGTACCGATTGCGTACACTACTGTGATATTAAACGGCGTAGTTCGTTCGCTGCAGGATATTATAGGTCGGCATGTGTATATATAGGTATACGTATACTTGTATTAGAAAACACTGCATATTTTATGTAAACTCGAAGAAAAAATTGTTATGCAATTTAAATAATTTATTTAAATTGCATTCGCGTATCTTATATAATGCATTTTCGCGTTTAAAAAAAAAAAAAAAACAAAACAAAACATTTTATGAGTTTTAAAGAGGGGTAACGGCGGTTGAAAAGAAATAATTTGGTCGCAACGGAAGTATTATCACCGATAATGACTCGGGGAAGAAGGAAAAAAAGGGCCAGCTCGCCGAGAACGAACAAGCTGCCCCGACGCCGCTGAAATAAAGGCGGGTGGTGTATTCCCATTAATTCATAAAATAAATTTCCAAGGCGCGCGCGCACACTTGAATAGAGTTACGTTTTGCAGAAAAACACATGTCATTAGAGAGCTATACGAAATAATAATAATAATAATAATTGATTGTTACGACCGAATGTTATGACAAAACGGTGTAGCGGCTGTTAATTATTGTTGCGCCGTCGTTAAAAATAAGGACGTTAAAAACGTATTGATGTCCGCCGACGATAACAATGTGACCGTTGTAAATGACGTCCTCGAAAATTTTAAACGAGTTAGAAACTAATTTCAATCGGGAAATTTTGTATTGATGAAATGCGTGTTCGTTTCGCGCGTGGCCTGTTCACGTTTCAATTACAATATTCAAAAGGGCCGTTTCATTTTAACGGGTGAAAATATGTGTTTTTTTTTTTAATTTTATTTTTACCATTCGTTTCTTTTTCCACAGGCAACGGAAAATGTGTGTTTTATTTAAGAGATATGAACGTTCACGACGATCGACATATTCGAATATGTACATTTCGATCGTTTCTAAAACTGTCGGAAAACTAATGGATTTGGGAGATGAGCGGCGCGGCACCAACACTACCATTATGCAATGAACATTAAAATCAGTAAGTAACTGTTATTATTTTATTTTTATTCGACTCGAGTCCTTTATAATACGGCCGATAAGTGCACAGACGTGTTTTTTTTTATCGACTATCGCGACCGTTATTTCTCGGCCCAGTGAATTCCAAAATTTCTTTTATTGTTCGCGTTTCTTCTATGATTTTTTTCCCTAGTTTGTTCGCATTAGCAATTGCACTCAGTCCATCGGTTAGGTATCGTCTTATTTCGAGTATAAATATTATTTAAAATTTTATTCCATCAATTTTTCCATAAACGCTAATTGGAATTTTTTCCGAGCCACTGCCCAGCGTTTTATTCAAATCGGAGACGAATAGACAATTATGTTTATAAATATGTATATATCGCGACTGAATCATGCTTTCGTCGAATGCGATACGATTATTATGATAGTTTGTTAACTTTGACTCGCAGTCGATACCGCATTGACGAGTAACGGACATAATATTATACTTTGTGTTCAGAGCAAAAGTCGGTTAATATCATAAATAATTGATTAAAAAGCGCGAATAAATATGTGTAAAATAAATAAATAGAGTCGGCGGTGGTGCACGCCTATCGTTCAAACGTCGTCGTCGTCGTCGTCCACACGTTTTAGTCATTACATCGATAACTCTGTATGAAAGCATAAAAAAAAAACCGTTTTTCGCGAATGCAACTGAAAACTTTCTGTTTAACATTTTTCACAGTATATCATGATTTTATTGTCGAAACTTTCTTTCTTTTTTTTTTAAACACACTTATAAACTGCTACTCTGACCTCCGACCGAAATACTGAAAACGAAATATTCTAGTACCTTTTTAAGAAACTCCGCCGCGTTTCGAATCAAACGTATTGCATAAAAATGATTATTATACACGGTATATAATATTATTTATTAAACATAATGGTGCGCTATTATAATTAGTATATATCCACCGCGAAATAAAGCAAATGGAAATAATAAAAATCTCTTTTCAGTCGCGAACTTTGTTATTGTTACGCGCGACAAATCGAAATTAAAATACGCGGTTGCTCGAGTCCTCGCGAGTCTTGACGGTTTGTCCTTGTCGCGAAAGTGTGTCTGACGAATTGTGTCCTCGACTATTTTTATATGAAAAAAATTCGGTCGTTTCGAATATTCATTTCGGATCTCGCGAATAGATTGTTTCGCAGAGACGTGACGAAATTTTCTAATCGCGCGCGCGCGCTATACGAAGAGTTATAATTCGCATAATTTTTTGAAAAAATCGATTTACCGACGCCGCGCCGCCGTGTTTACTATATACTACTTGTGTCCGAGTTCGACACGACTTTTATCGACTACGGACACACGACAGTCTTAATAATAACAATTATTGACGAGTTGCAACAAAATTACGAGAGTCAAATATTCGGGTTTTTTTTTTATTATTAACGAACGCGTCGAAATAATATAACAGCGCGACGAACAACGGTAAAAATATATATACGTATTATATTCGCGTGATATTTCGGCCACGGGTTAAAATTACGTAATTTATTTATATCAAGAACTAATTAGAGCGCGCGGCACAAGTTCGTTAAATTTTAATGATATCTAAATATATACGTATACGAGCGCGCAACGATTCCGTACAACAATTTTACATCACCTGTTGCCCGTCAACATAATAACGTTTTGCATTTCTACGCGCAGTACACATCAAATCGTGTTCGCAACGTTAATTGCGCGCAATTATTTTATTTGTAAACGCGCGCGAGTTTTTATCGGCTAATTTCCCGCGCTGCCGGGGGGGGATGGTGGGGGCACAACCGTGTAGCCGGAAAAATCATTCGATGGCGAAAACACGATAATTGTATTATCGCCCGCGGGCGAAATACGTTTTTTTTCCAACAACGAATTCCTCCTCTTCGAACGTGTCCGGTCGGTCGGCGTTTATATTGTAATCGTTACGCGTTTTCGTTTTTCGACCGTGGAAACTGTAGTATATAAATAAACTTATAAAAAACACCTTGTAATATATTAGACAACGGAACAGTTAGTAATACTAAACAAATGTTTTATACTAATTTTGTCTAGTCGCGTAAACATATTTAAAACATACAAAAATCTTAACATTTAAGTTTATAAAAGCAATGAGGACATGAAAAGGAGACTTCTCGAGTGGTCGTGAGACTACTACCGTAAGAAGCTATTAATTCATTTTTGTGTGTTCATACGTTCGATTTGATAGGACAAAACATTTCGATCCGTCAACTAAATATACGCGATCAACACATTTATTATAAGAGCCTATACTCGGTAGAAATATAATATTATTTTTTAAGTTTTCGCGCAAAGGTAGTGGAATCAAATTCTCCGTGGTGTCTTAATTATCAAAACGTGTACGCGATAAACGCGAACGCTCGCGTCTCGTAATGATTTTTTTTTTTTTTTTTTGTCAATTAAATTACAGAACTTTTACGCGTTTCGAAGAAAGTGTTATTGTTCTCGCCCCTCGGGCCGGTGGCGGCGGCGGCGGCGGCAACGCGCGGGCGTTATTTTACCGCGCTCTTAAACGGCGGCGCGTTTTGTAAATTCGACGAGACGCGTTTTACAAACGAACGGTGTTTATTTTTCCCCCCCCGTCATTATACTATTATTATCCGTACGACTCGGCGCTGCGACGACGGCAGGCAACGTCAAACGATTCGCGAACAATACGCGGCTCGTCGTGTAGTCAAAATCGCTACGAAATCGTATTGCGAACTGACGACGCCGCCGCCGCCGGGATATCGTGTCGTCGTGTCTCTTCGTCCCAAAACGTCAACCAACACGCGAGAGAACGCGAAAAAATATCAAACCCCGCGCAATTATTACGATGTTGCGCGCTCGTATGGTGTACTCGAGAGCGCTTCGAGAAAACACCGTTATCACGGTGATTTAGAAATCAACAAACCGTGCGGAATCGTCACGTTATTTTTATTCTCTTTTACGAATACTGCAGTCGTAATAACGTTTATAAAATTACTTCTGAACGCGAACCCCCCCCCCCTCCCCGTGTCGCATTTCGACGGTACTTTCTATTAATCTGCAATAATAATTGTTTCTTTATTATCGTCACGTTTCGTTTCGAACGATTTTTGTTGAGAAATTCCATGGTTTTCGTTACTACTCCATAACTATTGTCTACTATTAAAGACGACGTGTTTTAGCGACGAACGCGATTCGCCGAGACCCCAATAAAAACATGTTTCTAATCGTTTTCGTCATTGTAATATTATAAATTTGTTTTTTCGCAGATTTTCACCGGTTGAACTAAATTACGAAAACAGAAAATAACAAAACGATCTCTGTGATCGTGCGAATTTTGTCGAATTTTCAATCCATACAGAAGACTGTTTAGTTCTGACTTGTGGTGGTGATTTACGTCTTTCCAGAGAGAGAGAGAGAGAGAGAGAGAGAAAACTGTCGGGAAAAACGTACCGAAAGATGATGATAAAAAGGTAACTAGTTTAATATAATAATTATCGGTTTGCTTTTATTGAAACGAAAAATGTAACTCTCGGCGCGTTCCATTCGACGACAACGCGTACATAACGATTAAGAAATATAAAATGTATAATTAAAATCGAATGCCGTTGGTGTGCGAGACAAATAAACGGAACGCTACTAAATAGAAGTTAAATAACCGATGTTGATACTGAAAAGATTAATAGTCCGAGATACGTATATAATATAATGACATTAAAACTGCGATTTTTTATGCTCTGCTGCCGTCGTCGCAGTTAATTTAAAAGGCGAATTAAATCTTAAGTTTTAAATTCGTTTTTAAAGTAGAAAGTAGGTTAACCTTTTTGTTCGAGTGATTTATTTAATTATTGTAAAGCTCCGAGTGAAAAAAAAATAATAACAACGCACAAGATCTTCTGCTTTTCTTACGAATGCGCTTTTGTCTCTGTGTTTCGGGAGCTAAGAGACACATAGTGTGTGTGTGTGTGTGTTTACGCGAAGCAATACTACTGCGATCGGCTCGGTTTCGAGGTGACGTTTTTCAAAACGCGTCGCGTTTCTACACCGACTCGATAACGACGGCGGCGAACGTATATAATATATTATAATCGGTTTGACCGCTTTCTTTTCATCAAAAGTGGTAAAAAATAATAAAAAAAAAAACCTATCCGTGAAATAATAAATATAGAAAAGAAAACGCGTCGTCCAATGGCCGCGCGCGCGCGCGGTCAGTGCTCAACCTTAATTCGTTATTAAATAATATTCTTTACGGCAACTCAAATACATATTTAATTTTTAATGGTCGCCGTGCATTCTTTATAAGTGTTTTTGCGGCCGTTTTCAAACATCGCGCGGGTATTATGCATATACACGTGCGTACGTATATAAACGAATAAAAATATATTTCGGGGCTTATTTTATTATACACGCCGCGTATTATGATCTGATAAACGCGAGATCTCATCTTAATCGCTACGGCGGCGTCGTGCAAAGTAACCGTCGGAGAGCAGGGGGGGGGCGGGATGTATATAATATATAACGGAGTTAACAGACTTTAACGGCCGGGCGCGGGGGGTAAAAAAACTTTTTATTGCATTAATAAAGGCGATTAACCACTTACGCGCCTAAAACTCGGACGAATGTAACGCCGCCGCCGTACGATATAATGCGTACCGCCATACGCGCGCGCGCTCCCGCGTATTGGAGTTTACGAACAAAACAAAAGTTTCGGGTCCATAATTATTTTTGTTTTATTTTCTCGATCGTTCTGCTTTTCGCGGGTCGGTTTATTATTATACTTCTTATTATTCGGATCGTTGTTCTTAATTCGAAACGAGTTTCGCGTGAAATATCAAACGTTTTTCTTTTCTTTTTTTTTTTGTTTACACGTAACTCGAAATAGACGAATAGTGTTATTATATTCGATAAGTGATCATAAGGGGTTCGGATTCGAGATGGCAAATGCCTTTATTTATTTATTTTTTTCATAAAGAAAATAATTCTTTTTCATAAAAACGCGTTTCGTTTCTTTGCCGACGACGACGACGACGACGGGTATAAATAATATTCTTCTTACCCTTTTTTTTTCTCTAGTATTTTTCGATTTATCAAAATATTGTATTCGCGTTTACGACGCGTTGTCGATCAAATTAGTTCTATAAAGTACTACTCGCACGAGCATGCTAATTATCGCCGATAGATAAGTATAGATAAAAAAAAAAAACAATAAAGTTTGGATTCCAATAGTTTTGAAAGGTCGTTTTCTAAAATATTTCAACGCGCTTTGCTCGCGACGACGGTTCATCTAAATTCGGTTGTAAATTTTATTTCAAATTAGATAATCGGTGGAAATCTATTGCACTTTTAAGTGAACTTTTTAATTGCTCTTTCGCACGCATAAAATGCCTTTTTTTTCACGTGCCCTTTTTTTATTATTGATATTGCTTTTAAATCCGAACCCCGGTGGTGGTTACACATGGTGGACATTGATGACTGACGGATAGTAATTTATGACTTTCGGCAGCCATAATTCGTGAATTAATATTATGTTAAACGATTATTGCTCTATCTTAGCTTATTCACTTATCAATTAGACGTGTAAATATTTTGCAAGTATTGTTATAGTAGATGATGCAACGCGCAGTGTGTTTGTGCACGTTTTGTGTTTCTCTCGTTCCGAGCAGCGGTTCGAGAGTATACTCGTAGTTAGACAATATCAAAATAACCTTGCGTTTATTTTCATTGTTTGAAATATTTTAATCCATTTCATCAACTTTCAAAACCGTATTCGGTGTCGACTATATCACTCGCGTCTAACCGCGGTTGGTCGTAGCGCGAGGTCCGCGCGATTTCGCCGAATCGATTTTTTTTAACGAACCGTTCGGAAACGTCGCGTCGCACGGAACATTATGAATTACGCGACGTCGATCTCTCGCGCCGGCGAACATCGCGCGACGAATACCGGACACGTTTATCATTGTTATGACGCACCGAGTCGTCGTCGCGAATTCCGGTGTTTTTTTTTTTAGCGCGCCGGTTTCCGAGCTCTTGAGAAACGGAATTTCCGTCCTTTACCTATCCGTTCCCCTCACCCCGCCCGATTCGAGTCCCCGGCGAATATTTCTACTCTCGACTGCGATCATAATTAAATGCATCTGTGGGCGGATTTATGAGAGACAAATGGTTATTGACCACCCTCCCTTCCTGTCCCCGGTAGCGCGACACGATCGTCGACAATATTATTTCTACTAATTTAATTTTCGATCTTTTTCCGTTTGAAAAGTATTACTTTTAATCGTCTCGTTGTTAACACGCGTTTTAATGTTTTCAGGAGAACGTCACAACGACGGGGGTTCAAAACACGGACATACCGCGTCTATCTCTAGAGGTAAAGTAAAAAATAAAAATAAATCGTAACCCCTCTCCTTAAATTCGACCGAATTTCCGCCTATACGAGTAGTAGTAGTAGTACTATCCTACGACGACGAACCGAAATACGCGTATATGGTAATTCGTGGAATTTACATTTAAGGCTGGCTCATAAAATTATTTTGGAATCGTGAAACGAATTCAATACGTTTATCTCGCGCGTGTCCGCGAGATCACACGTCGTGTCGTCGTCGTCGCGTCGTCTGTGCGAAAACGAATACAAATGCGCGCTAGTCGTTATTATTATTATTATTATTGCCGTATATTTTTTATGTATATCGGGTCGAGAACATATTTTTCGGTACGTACGCGTGCAAGTCACTGGTGACACAAAACGTACAATTTATTCGCTCACCGCGCATATATTTTATGCAAATTTCTATCTGCGCGTGTGCGTGGGAGTATTTAAACTCTGGCCGCGGCGAGTGCGTTTCGACTGGTTATTGATATCGGAATGTTACTATCGCAATAACTCGAAATCCAACGCTATATGATATGCGGGGACGGACGGTAGGTACGTCATAAAGTTCGATTTCGTAATGACGCGGCTTTCTCTTTAGTATACGTAATAATAATGAAGACAATAACAATAACGGCGGTGGATACGTAGTGATATTGTTCACGCCGATGTTTTACGCGTCGCGCCGCCTGTGATTTTGTGTAAATTATTTATACGCTCTCCCGGGGTCGAATCGGCGAGAGTTTTCGATTCGGAACGAGTCGCGAGAGATAAATCATCGCTAATTCTGTTCTAATTGCCTGCGCGCGATAAAATAACAATTTCGCGTACACCTATATTTCGGGATCCCTTATTCGGGGCAGTAATATTCGTACCCGCGATTAAACGACCCGATGTAATATTTTATTCGATGACCGCCGAGCTTTTGAAAAAATCGATTTGAATTTAATTTGAAATCGACGATTTTATATATACGAGTATAAACGACGACGCGCGGTATACAATTTTGACGGGGGTTCGTCGTCGCCGCCTCGTCGGAGTAAATAAATTTTTGGAGATCGCGGATCGAAAAATAAAAAAAGAGTCGCGCGTCGGTGATTTAGAGTTAAGTGACAGCCCGCCCCCCCCTCGCATATTGTGCCGTCTCTTACGTCTCTTACAAAAGTGTAGCGCCGAATGCGTTATTGTCGGTTAAGTGTAAAATATTACAATGTATAAAAAATGGAAATTTGTCATGTCGCACGTCCGTGCGAGACGCAGAGACGATCGATACGGCCGCGATACGTCTACCGAAATGGAAAATAAATAGTCTCTCGTACGAGCTGCTAGTATACAATAATAATTAATCATTAGTTTACGATCGGAAACCGATATAAACATATTATATTAACATATAAAATATCGCTGCGGCGGCGGCGCGGCGGAAATATTTTCGTTTTATCCGCAAACGTGCGACTATCTTTCCAATCCCACTCGTAAATAACACACGGATCGGACACGAGCCACGCGAAATGTATTGTTTATTTTAATATTTGCGCGCGTCGAAATTTGTTGTATTTTCATTTCGATAAAACTATAATAATATTAAATTTAACGGCGAACGACCGGCACCGATATAAAACGTGTTGGTCGGTTAATGACTGTTAATTGTTTTGAAATTTTTTTTTTCAAAAGTGAGCGCGACGTTATATTTTTCAACTCGAACGCGCACCTAGGTTTGGAAATCGCTTGTGATTTGCGAAAAATTTCGCGAAAAATGTTCAACTAGAGGTTTGATTGCGATCGAATTATCGTATCGATTTGCGTTGCCGAGAAAGTATTTCACACGTCAACACGACGACGGTTTCGATTGTGTTTTTTATTCGAACGATACCAATTTCTTTCGAGATATTATTCGAAATACGACGATTTCTACGATAGTAGAGTTGTCCGCGACGACATTTTTCGTGACGCATTTGTAAATTTCAATTAATCTAAGTCGTTTGTTATTATATTTTCGAGTCGAAAGATAAGAATCGCCATAGATCTCGTTTTCGATAAATAAAAATAAAGCCCTTTTGTGTCAGAGTCGTCGCACGCGCGCGCAGGCTTTCTTAGCAAATTGTTCGATTTACAATAGTCCGGTTCTCTGTCGATGTTCGTCCAGCAGTGAATTCATGGTTCAGAGAGTCGAAAGTTTTTATTATTTCCGCAGTAAAGATACATTCGAACAATGTGAATTATTTTCCAGAACATATTATGTTATTAAAAAACTCCCACTCCCCCGTCCTGTGCTCTACAAAGGCAGCATTGGATTCCAGACGCCCTTTTTTTTTACGTGAAATTTTTTTTTTCAAAGTGTCGCGACGATTTTATTTTCCACTCTACTCTGTTTTTTGTGTCACTGTACAATAATCAGCGAGAGCGGATTGAACCGTAGAATTTTTTTTCTCCCCCGTCCTTTTCCGTCCCCGTCCCGCGCGCAGGACACCGAAATTAGCCCCGTCACGACTCCAACACCGTTTAGTCCCTTGACAATATTTAAAATTTACACGGATTATAATTGCGCGTCCCGTTACCATTGCCGTACGTCGTCGATTGATTTATTATGTACGAGTGCGACAAACGTGCACGACGAGGTATTGCACAATACGTATCGCTTTTAAAACGAACACCGACGTGTGCGCACACGTATTGTCGAATACGCGCAAAATTTTTATCCCGATTATTGCGACCGTATTTCCGTAACTGACGATTTTAAAATATTCAACCCGGCCGCCGCGCCGCGGCGTTTCGCACAGAAGTTGTATATTATTTTTCCGGTTAATGTCTGAATTAAAAGCGCGTGTACTCGGATATTTTAATGCTATAGTTTCCGAGTTTATGAGTCAACTTTACGCCAATGATTACTCCTATAAAACCCAGACAAAGCGATGTATACAAACGCCGCCGCCGATCCATTACAAAACTCCAGAAAAGGGTAATATTTAGTGATTTAAAAAACTTTCCGTAAACATTTCAAACTGTAAAAATATATATACGTGTGTGTGTGTGTGTATAACTCTGGATACGTTACGGATATCGATCGTCGTACGTTTCGCGCGCGAGACATATTATTTTCAGCAGTGAAATAAATAATTTCTCTCGATTTTTACACATTTTTACACCGCGCGAATTCCACGTTATCATAACAATATAATCAATAATATTAAACTCGTGTATTTTTAACCCGTGTTTTAATTGCGCCGACGATAATGGAAATAATATATTTCAACGTCAAAGTTTCGATTGAAAACGAGAGAAAGAGACGTGGACTTTCGACGACTCGGTCGTGTCCGGCGTCGGCCTCCTGCCGGCCAATACGGCTCGTACGAAATTCATTTTTCACCGTTTTCACCGTTTTATTTTTTCTCTCTCGTAAGTTTAGACGTAGAGGCGCTCGAGTAGTGGCAATAACAAAACAATGCCGTAGGTAAAGTTTTGAAATAAAAAAAAGAAAAACTTTAAATAATCCCATTTCCTCTGGCGACATTTAGAAACGAACCCAGACGACTTTCGCATATTATTATGTATTTTTTAATTTCGGAACGTCGTAGTCGTTCTTTCCTCCTTGCTAAAAACGATAACACTTGGAAATTGATTAATTCAAATCGCATCCTATTTTTTACCCCTTGCTTATGATAAAAAAATAATCGTCGGTTTCGAGGAGAAATAATTATTTACGTACATAAACCACCGTAATTCGTTTAGACCGTAAGAAGCGTACCGACACAATGTGCGACGGGCGTTTTTGGTCGTAGGTATTTTTTAGCAGGACCGTTTTCTCCGCCCGTAAATTATTATTATTTATTTATTTATTTTTGCCGAAGAAAAATTTTCATAGGTTTCGCGAATAAGGTTAGGTACGCGGGGAGCGCCCCTTTGATCTCGATTCTTTCGTCGTCGTCGCACGCGCGCCCGTCTACGGGTATTGTTATTACATTTATCGTTATTTATTTTGACACACACCGCCGCCGCCGTTCCACTCGACGTTTTCGAAAGTCTGAAAGCTATATACAACGACACGCGGCGCCGGAGCGGTTAGAGCGCGAGACGACGACGACGACGACGACGACTCGCGGCGGGTCGGGGGCGGTCGGTGAGGGTCGTCGGCGCGCGTACTCTGCCGCCGACGCCGTTAGCGCCGCCGCCGCCGATTCAAACTTCAAACGGCCGCGCGCGGGCCCGACGAAAGCAGTGTCGTCAGTCGAACACGACAGGCGGCCGCCAGTAGCCGACCCGGAGCACACCGGCTCCGCCGCCGCCGCCGTCGCCGAAGCAGTTTTTCGCAGTTCCTTCGCGCGAGGCAACCCTCGCTTAATCCACGTCTTCCGCAAGTAAGTCGCGCGTTTTTTTCTTTTTTTAACGCGACGGTCCAAGTCGGTTTTTTTAATTTTTCATCGGAATATTGTAATATGCCGGCGCGCGCGAGAATTTTTTTTTTCTCTCTATTCCGTGAGACCTCCGTCTCCGTTCGCGCAGAGAACGACGTGATAGTAATATATCGCCGGCGCGGTCAATTTTTCGACCGTTTGAATGTTTATTCGTTTATTTTCGTCGATAGCCGAGAGAAGACAAACCGCGTCGATTGTCGTGTCCGTAGGCGCGTCGCCAAGACGAAAATCACGATCGTAAAAAAAAAAATTCACTACGATTTTAACGATTTATATTTATTTGTACGCTCGTGAATTTTCGCTAAAATCTTGACGCGCCGCTTATGTGTAGTATGCCCTACGGGAACACCGCTTGATGTGCCAATACACCCGCGCGCGAGACTTGAATATTATTGCGCCGCCGCGGCCGTCGACATTATAGAATATTTTACAATAACGTTTTTCAGCACATATTTTTCCAGGCGTCCCAGGTCGTTTTCAAACGAGAACGTAATAATTACGTATTTTCCCCCGTCGCGCGTCGGACGGTATTTCGTTTTAACTGCACGTACAGAGGACCGTTCGTTTTATCACGGTCTCCGAGACGTCTCCCCGACTCCGGTACGAGAGACGGTATTAAGTCGCCCGCATTAAGTTCTCGTAGCGTAAATTTCGCTCGTATATTTCCTCGCACGCAACTATAATACGGACGCGATTGGTTCACGTGATATCTGACCGGAAACGGCTCTTTTTTCAAGAGATACGACGTGTAGGATCGCGGTTTTCGCTCGTCATTTCACACCCCGGCTGCCGTCTAGGTGCGCTATTTCCGTTTCGGTGGCGCGCGGAGGCGGCGGCGGCGGTTCCGCGTTTTTTCCTGCGAAACACAAGCCTTAGATATTATGTCGAGACATCGATCTGATGACCCCTTGCCCATCGCGATATAATATTCTGACACCGGAAAACATTTTGATGTACGCGAGTGCCTTTGAAAAATGCGCCGTCATCAGTGGGGGCGAGTTCCTCGAGTTATTATTATTTTACACCGCGGCCCGCGATATTTTATTTTCTCACGTCGTGTTCTATACGATTCTCTCAGATGATTTATTGTTTGAAATCGTATTTTGAAATTCCAAAGGTATTTTTTATAGTTGGCGATAGAATTTGAATCTCTCCGAAACACCCCACCCCTATTCTCGGCGTCGTCGTCGCCGCTGAACACTGCCTTTTTTTTTTTTTGTTTTTTACTCGGAAACTGTGAAAAATCGTCCGACTCGGTCGTGTCGATGAGCACTGCTGCTCATACTACCACCGGGTTTCTCTTGCGTTTATCCGTTCGTTTTCTATCAGCGCGAAAAATTAAAAATCGTCCGACGAATCGGTAACAATGCCCGCTTAGAAACGCCCGTCGTTCTCGTCTACCCCGTCGTAGAACCGCGTCGTTCGGTCGTTTTTTATTCGGTTCTTCTCTTTACCGTGTTATTTCCTCTACCTTTCAATATATTATACGATTTTTTTCGTCGGCGAGTCAAATTCGAGTCTGTCGAGAACCGCATCGCGACGACGACGGCCGACACTCGACCACCGCCAGTGCCAAAGTGGAGGGGCAGCCGCGTTGTCGAATCGAACCGATCTAACCGATGACGACGTTTTTCAGCGCGCCGCGATGGAAATAAAAAATTCGTACACATTAGTATTGATTTTTTTTTTTGTTTTCCTAAGATGAACTTTAAACATGCAACATAAAAAAAAAAAACAGTATACGAGCAAACAATTAACCTTTTCAATTTAAAGAAAACACTGCGAAAACAAATCGTTTTAACATTAGGTAAGCTTAATGTGGTTTATATATTTTTATTTTTATTTTTATTATTTACAGCGTTATTTTTTTTTATTATTTTTTTTTTGTTAATTCTTTCGTCGTACTCACTTTAATGCGATGTCACATAGTTCGTAAACGATGCAATACAACGCATAATCGTTCTATGTATGCGATTTCGACGCGCGTCTCGCACGTCGATATTTCCACTACCGCTCGGCGGCGGTGCGGTATCATCAAACACCCGAGTCGCGTTCACTGAGATCGCTCTCACGACCGGCTTTAAAATAATTTCACGAATCACACGCGGTGTTCAATATCGTTTAATATATTTCTGCGCGCCGCAACACTGGCCGGCCGACTAATATATACGTATGTATATATAAAATATCAATCGATACGCGCGTATTTCAATATTTATATCGGTCGATGATTAAAAAATTGAAAACGCATTGTAAATTATTGTAGAAGATAATAACACGAGCGGACGGATCGGAAATATTGTTGTAAATGAATACAGTTTAGAACACAATGTTTATGATCAAAACAATCGTAAAAACAAACTTGTAGGTGTATATATTGTTATATTGTGCCGCGAAATGTTTAGATGGTTTTTTTTTTTTTTTTGTTCCTTTTGTAGGTTTACGATGTAAATTATATTCGTTTCAGGGGATAACTTGAGCGTGTAACTGAACTCTACGATTTATCAAAATAATAACGCTCGTTACTCGATTATCTCGTCCATTTATCAGCAGAAATACTGAAAATGGCTGAAAATATTTCATGTCATCAGGTTGTTCGCCGTTCCGTAGTAACTTTATCAGCATGTTTTTAAGTTCAAGTATGTAGACTATACACGTCGTATTATATCAGTGCGCGCGTACACTCATTATTATATTAAAAAACATACTTTTATATTATAGTCCCTTGTAATATTTATGACGAGACAATATTTTAATTAAACTGTTCTCCAGAGCACTCGCGGATGTGTTGCATTTCAATTACTTTTACATATTTTATTTCCCCGCGTGAATATAGAAATGAAACGCCGCGCCGCCGTTCGTTCGGCGTGTGTTGTAATGATTTTTTTTTTTTTTATTTTCATCATCTAAAATAAATTAAAATACCTACCTACGCCGCCGGGATTATTTTCAACGACAACGTTACTATTTTCGCCCAAAACTTTATCACCGCGGTTCGATTTGATAAAACAATTAAATTGGATGTCATTCGATTCCACTCGATTCCGCCCTTAAACGGTTAGACATTCAAATATATATTTCAAAAACGTTCGTACGCTTTATATAATATTAATTACGCGTAACAGAGTTTTCGTCCTGAAAACGATAATCGTAAAAAATAATACTTTTCATAATAATTTCGATTAAACGATTTGCAAAACGTCGACTCTGAAATTAAGAACAATTAACCGGTGGGTATTGGAAAACTTTTGCCCACCCATATAAGAGCAAGTGTATTCAGATGATTCCGACTCGACAAATATTAATATAAACTTTAAAGAAGTTTAACCGAAACATTTCTCTACCTTGAGTCGAGCGCGCCAAACCCAACGGTTCGAACAGTTTTTGTGGGTCAATGGCGAAACTGCAGAGGTAAAGAGAACGAAAGAAATCGTACATCTGGTGTCTGAAAAGTAATATCGAGTCAATCAATCAAAATGTGTTTCGTAAACGTCGTGAAATATTGAAATTTAAATAAATATATAATAATAATAATAACAATTGGATCCCCATGATAGAGAACAATACTTGGAGATGAAATTTCATCGCGAAAAAGCGCGATAATATTATGTTTCTCGCGACTTTTATTGTTCGAGTTGTAACCTTTGTTTATCTTGTCGCGATTTCTTTCGACAATTATTGTTTGTGGATTTGTGGTTTTAAAATGACGGTGGAAATGATTTACTTTTCCAGGGCAAATATTATTTTAATAGACTTGAACAACGAACGGTATGCAACGGCGGCGTAGTGACTAGAATTTCTAAGTTTTACTCGCGGTAAGTAAAAACACTTAAAATAACGATTAGCGCTCGTAATATTCCGTTTCCGCGATAATTATGTCATCGCGGCACTAATCTAACTCGATGCCATCAGAGTTAATATGGCCCGTCGATTCGATGTAATTTGTATGTGTTTCGGATTCTCGAATCCTTTTGCCAAACAAAACACCCCCCCCCCTCCCCTCCCCTCCCCTCCCCTCCCCCCGTGTCTGCCGTAGAAGATTATAATAATTGCAGTTTCGTAATACTGTATGCAAACTAAACGAAATAAACCGCATAGTTTCTTAAGTTACTATTTATGATATTTTCCTACTTTGGCTCGAAATATTTAACAAAGTATTTAAGGTAACAACAACAGTTGTGTTCCGTAAAACTATTTGATCAAAGTATTCGAACAAATTTCAAGTCATAATTTAATTCAAACTCTTTTCGAAACTATTTTTCATTTGAATAATAATATCATATGCATTAGATTTATGTGTCGAGCGAAACACAATACGATTGTTTCGAAACTGTTGACTCTCGAGGAAAACGAAAAAAAAAAAAAAAACGATAATAATAATTTTCGTGAGGTCACGACGAGCGAGAACGTTTTAAACGTTCGGTATTCGGTAACAACTCGTCGTCGCTTACATGATATATTATGACGCGTTGAAATAGGTATACCGTAATATTATATACTATATTAACAACGTCGTGCCAACTCAAAAGGCGAAAAAAAAAAAAACAAAAACCAAATATTAATGTTACGAACAAACACACACACACACGCACACGCACATCTACAGATAAATAATAACTATAACACGGTGGAGGCGTATTTGAATAAATTTGATACTAAGTGAGTGCCCCCATTAGATTTAGAGAAATAACTAATGAGTGAAATTAGAGGATTAATGGTAGTTTGGAGGTCTATTATAAATTCTGAAAAGGCACTACGAAACTCGCGCGACGTCGGGGATAGGGGGCCTCGTGTTACAGAGAGGCGTAAGAAATTTGATATGGGAGAAATGATATATATATAGAGACTAAATCGGAATTCATAGTGACTCGCTAGACGTTTGCGAGGAATATGTCTGGCGATAAACCTTAGTTACCTTGCTACCTGCGTAATTATGACCGGATGAGTGATTTCGTCAAGAGTACCCTCGAAACGTCGAGGTATAATGTTATTACGCTCGGTTCGAAGCGGGGCGAGAGTATTGTATTTTCGGCCGTCGCGACGACTAGACGAAAATCACGTGCGAGAAGAAAACGAATAAATAAATAAAAACGAATGAATATAAATCGGCGGCGGCGATAAATTACGGTTCGGTTGTGAACGAAAAACGTATGAATGTATAGTTTGAAAACGTCAAACGCGTAGTCTGAACGTACGCGGCCGATCCGGTTGGCGCTTTCGTCGTCCTTTGGCCAAGAGAAACGGCGCGAGCGATTTTTCAAGAGCTGCTGGGTAGCTGGTACGCTCTCTTGGCGATAAATATTATCGCGCGAAAAAATACGAGCTCTACGTTTAGCGACCGCCGAACGCCGCGGCGATCGGAATCGATTTTATTTTTCACGTTGTTTGTGCGCGCGCGTGTGGACGACGAGAGGTGGATTTCCGCGTACGTCCGGTCGAATTCGGCGGAGCACGCTGAATCCGTGTAAAAGCGTATCATCGTAACCGCACACGTGTTGACGCGCCGAAGAGTTAAACATTTTTCGAAAATAAAAATATAAATCGTCTACAATTTGAATACCGCAAAATAACGTGTCCGGACGAGGTATCATTTTGTCTATATAAATGATATGGCGCAGTCAGTCGCCCCAGTGATGTGTGATCGAAAACGAACCGTTTTCGAACGAAATAACAGCGCGAGCGGCAATATCCGGATATTTTAAAACGCCGTTTCCGTTATGGCAGTTGAAGGCGATCGATTAAAACGTTCACGGGACCGAAACGATTGGAAAATCGGAAGCGTTCCGAGATATAATACGCTGCGAGTGGATGAATTTCAGCGCCAACGTCTCGAGACAATCGCGCGAGTCACATAATATTATAGTTTTCGCTGGCTTTGGATTCGATATCTGCAGTGTCCGTCCGACACACTTTCGGGTCGTTTCCAAATAATACGTGCTCCTGTCAAACGCAAAAGAATTATTACGCGTTGTATCACATACATCACGTGTACGTACGTCACTATATTATATTCAATTCCGTCTGGAAACGACGGGAAAAAAAAAAATAAAAATAACAATACATTTTAAACGATCACCGAGATACAACAACGTTGTGTTTTCTATAATAATAATTATTGTAAACACACTCGTGTGCGTGCGTGCGTGCGTGTGTGTTTACCAACGGTAAACAAAAAATTATTACAAAAAAGTATTTCTGACGGATCTCTCTACTAATATTTAAACATAATGGTATCCTATGGAAATAAGCCGAAAGGGAAACATTTGGAGAAGTCAAACTTTCGGTTGACTACGCGAAACGTAGAGAATTCGCACGATACTTGATAATTAGGCGTCTGCCTTTCTTTTTCTTGTTTTTTTTTACGTGAAAATAAACATTCGTGGCGCACACGGATGTCGTGGACACGTGAATGAAATAAAATAAAACACGTTCGGTCAATATGCGCGGAATTAATTAATGCCGAAACACGTGAAAACGTATCGGAATCATATTATTATTATGCTCGTTTCACGAGAATAATATTTTAATAGGAATTACCCGAGAATGTCAACCGTTCGTGTCGAAAAACGGTCATTAATTTTATAAAAAATAAACAATATTGTTGACGTTCCGAGAGACGGTTTTCCAATACTTATAGTGACTATATTAATATAGAAAATATAGTTGCTCGGGGGAAAAAAACATAACTCGTTTGCTAATAAAAAAACTATTACGTTAGGAATATTTAAAAAAAAGTGAGAAGTAATTTTATTCATTTATCATAATATACTTTGTGATAATTACATAATTATATTATAAAATCGTATTTTGTTGTTCTATAGGTAATAATTAAACCAATAATATTTCTAAATTATAACGTTAATATTGTTATGAGCATGTCTAAACTAATTATTGTATTTTGTGAAATACGTTTTCAATTTACTCGACCGTGGTTTTAGGATAAAACCAACTTTATTCTATGAATAGAAATCGAGAACAAATTATTACGTGAACGCGCGTGAAACATACAAATGTACGTGTAAAAACACGTGAATAATATTGTAAATTAATGAGAAGTAATGGAGAATTTTAAGTAACGTCAAAACGGGACTTATAATAAATCGAACTCGAATACGCGAAAGCGTGTAGACGCGAAACAACGTAGCTTTTAATGTACGGTAATCGTGTGCGCGGCATTTACATTGGTAAAAATTTATTGTAAAACTAATTCATAATATATTATGACATTACAGTTTTAAAAACGCACCGGCTACAATACGGGTTTCTTCGAATACACGTGTACTACGTACCTGCAGGTCAGTTATTTATCATCAATTCATCGGAAGTACTCGATGTAATTATATTACTCACTGACGTTCGCGCGTAAAAGTAATTTTTCAGGAATTAAGAGCGAATAGATTTTGACGGGGCGAAACAAATAAGGGTACGTATACGTATACTCGTATATATATATATATATTATCCAGTAATAAAATATTTAAATACTAAAAAAAAAAAAATCGATTTTAATAGAATATTGCGCGCGACAAAACATTAAAAAACGATAACGCATTACCGATTTCGTACTGGCGTATAATATATTATGTTTTATCGTAATCTGACGAGAATATTATACGATCGATTCGCGCGGTTTATTTTACCATTCGGTTCGTACGTATTCGAATTTCGCGTTCTCCCAGGGACCCGCCGATTTGTCTGGCCGGTTGTCGTTGTCGTGACGTCGACAATAATATACCTAGTAGATACCCTACGCCAGAGATGGCGAACCTATGACACAGAGTGACACGCGCACACTATTTTAGTGACACACTCAACTGTGTTAAAAGTTTGTCATCAAAAACCACTGGTCGTAGGACGCAGACTAAAATATATTGAGATTACAAAAATGAAATATTAAGTTTATGGTATTATACCTGAACGTATTGAATTGAATATTTACACTGCTCAATATAATATTTGACTTGTGTTTTTATCATTTCAAACCATAGATGTAGGAATTTTTAAGTTTAAAGAAGGGTTATCAAACTAGTTGACACGCGAGGAAAAGAAAATCCAACCAACATTTTTATTTGACACGCTGGTACAAAAAGGTTCGCCATCCCTGCCCTACGCTATTACATCGTCGACCGGCGTCGTCGCGATTTTTTCGTCCGCGAAAAACCAACGCGCGACAGACGGGGCCAGTTTAAATACCGCTGCTCGTACAGCTGCTGCTGCTGCTGCTGCTAATCCTATCCCGTTGATAATGAGGAGGAGCGGTCGGCGGACTATTTCTCAGCGCGTTCGCCGACTTTCGGGTCCCGGGTCTTTGTGCCGGGCCGCGAGAGTATAGTTTTCCAAGTTGGATTTAGCGGTTCTTAGAAAGTGCGACCTGCCGCGTTAAACTTCAAACGAAAACGAACGCGGTTTAGCGACGAGCCGAAATGTATACGACGATATCATGTCCCCGGAATAATGACAACACGTCGTCGTCGTCGTACGCGCGCACGTCGGCCCCACACACACATACACACATTATGAATAATATAAAATAGGTATGCACCGCCATAATGCCCCAGTGACCGCGTGTGTTTCCAAAGGGCAAGCTGCAGCAGTCGACAGTGTTACGGGCGAAACGGTTCAAAACGATAACGTTAATAATTGAGCGGCTCTCGTTCATCGCGCCCGACCAGATATAAATCCTCGTTGTTTTTTCCCTCCCCTCGTAAATTCTTCGCTCTCCGGCGGCGGCGGGGAAATCGACCGAACGATTGAAAAACATCATTCGAATGGGGAAAATTCTTCGGCGCCGAAAAATCGGATCGGTCGGTGCCCCACTTGTAAATCGTTACGTTTTTCCGCGCGATCGCGGTTGGCCCGGCGCCACGCGCCCGTGATTTACGTATTCGGCCGGCCCGGTGGCCGAAACGCGTCCGGCGGATTAATTGATCGCCGCGCAATAAAACGCGTTGACCGCGGCGCGTAATAATTCGTGTGCCCGTCGTATCGACGTCCTCGTCCACCGGCGTTTTGCATACCTAAGTAAAACAGACGACAGAGACGACGCGCGAGTTTACAATATATTATATTATTATTATTACGGCGATGACTCGGCGAATCGTTACGGTCGTGCGTGCGCACATGCCCCGCACAATAATGTCGCGGAAAAAAAACGTTCCGGACGAAATCAACGTCGTGATTTACCGACTTTTGTTGTCGAATTACTACTCCCCGACGACGCGCGACGGCCGAGAGGGTTCGCTAATATTTATATTCCACGACGTTTTCGCATTCGTTTATTGCGTGCGCGCGCCGATCTTCTTTTATCCAAGAACGTCCGACAATATCGCGTTTCGAAAGGGCGCGCGTACCTATTATCGACTCTGTTTTTTTTCTCGTTTTGAAAAGTCGTCCTGTTTCGACTAAATAGATTAAACCCACGTTTTTCTCCGGAAATTTTCCCGAATTTTTTCACAGGCTCTTTAGAATCGGAAGTTTTTTTGTCGAGTGAGACGACTCGCCAAAGTTTTTGGTTTTTTTACCGACAGATTGTATTATTTTTCCTAAAGACCTGCCAAAGTATATATACGAGTATACTCGTTGGTCCAAGTTTTTGCGTTTTAATCAATTAGGTTATTCATATTGTTGGTCTTCGATTATTTCGATTATTATTCGATTTCGTATACGACGTAGATATTTGTATACGTGCAACCGCGTTGACTAAAATCCGCGACGGAAAAAATTTAATTATAAATCGTTGTTATTGAAAATCATAAGAAAACAGCGATTTGATGACGTGTAATGCGATTTTCGATCGTAATCATTCCGAAAAATTTAGTGTTTTTTTAGAGAATCGCGACGCGAGTGACACGTGTACGGCGAAACGTAACGTTTTGACGATTGTTATTTTCTTTTGAAAAAAAAAAAAATTCTAAAACGTCGTCCACTGTCGCGTGTTCTATGTGTGCGAGTGAAATTTTTCGTTATTACACACGTGACGTTTATAATATCGTAATCGGACCTCGTTAATATTCTCCATATAATATCGACCCCCGGTCGACTACCTATATAATAACAGTCGTTCGACATCGTCGATTATTTATGTCTGTGAATTTTCGAAAAAAACGCGGACTGCAATAATTTAATAGCTTTTGTTTTCACCTCGTCGAAAAAAACGAAAACGCGGGAGAAGCCAATCGAAAAAGCCCACGACACGTGTTGACGGAACGAAAGAAAAAATGGTCTGCTCGAACTGCTCGGAACTTGCCGTTGAAAAATTTACGATTGTTTTACACTCGCCTGGAGTGTGTACGCCGTTTCATATATTCTATACTCGACTACTGCGGCGGTCAAGTGTCGGATTGTAAAACAGAATTTTAATCAAACGGGATTGAACGCGCCGCCGCCGCCGTCGTCGGACAACGTTACCTGTGCGCGACTAATGCGCGTCATCTGTCAAAACGTCGAAGGACGTTGGAGATAACAAAACACCGAACGGTCCATTAATTTGATTTGAAACGCATTAAGTAAATACTACTCAAGTAAAACGTATCATCGTTTCGCTCTCGGCTTGCCGTGTATCGGCGCGCGGTGTTGCGCCAACGACTCGTTGGCAACCGATGATGATAATAATTATTTACGTTTTATTCGTATTTCCGGTAGAGAATCGGAAGAAAAAACGACTAGATAAAAGCGCGAACAGTTCGAAAGTACTGCTCTCCAACCCGATTCTGAAAAATCGCCATTATTAATTTATTACCTAGTACGGTTGTAAACGTGTCATCATCTGACATTCCGAGTAAAATGGAAAATGACAGAAAAAAAAAATTATCATTAGCATAATTATTATTATTATTATTGTTTTACGCCAGAAAAATTTCGTCTGATATAAAATATATTTCACTTCTTTTCATTTTGATAATGAACAGAAGTCACGTGTTTTTTACTGAAAACTCCCATTATGCCAAAGTTAAACCAGAAGAATTTTTTCCCAGTCTCTAATTTATTAATTTTCCAACGTTGACGTTTTGCCGTGTAACTATTTCGGGCGTTTTTATAGTAAAAATAATATATATTAAATCGATCGCGTAGGACTGAAAAACGTAAATCGTTTGTTTTTTCAAGTACAAAACGTGTGCACGAGTGTTTGTGCCGGCTTACAGAGAGTACTCGTACAATTAAATTTCGGAAATTATCAGTGGTCGATGTGAGGAAAAAAGAAGACCGGCAATGTTAAAATCAAAAAAAAATAAGCGCGCTGTATCATATTATATACTTTTGTCTTCGTTTTCATTCGAAATTCATTGGCGCGGTATTGTTTTCACCCGAAAACTCTCGTACGATCGCGTTGTACGTTTTCTAAAAAAAAAACCGTCGCGAAAACTCAATAAATCAATATATCGTCAACACACAATAGCGATTGTTATTGTGTGAAAAATAGTAAGCAAAGCATAGCTTTAGCGAGCATAGTCGAAACCGTGAAATGGCGACATCGTAAATTATTTATAAAATCAAAATCGTGCGCGTCATATCGTTGAAATCAAAACGAAAAAACAAAACCGTACGTAACGAAAATTAAAACGCCGCCGTTTGTCACGAGAAAAATACTCGCGAAACCATCGAAATGTCGAAATACCACATTAGATCTTGAACGTTTGTGTCCGATCGTTCGTCGTCGATTGATTTCGAAAACGATAAAACGTGTATAATATAAAATACGCGTGCGTATACCAAAGTCGCGGTGAACTTTACGCGCCGAGAGAGAGAGAGAGAGTAATAAAATAATATCGTTCGATAATAACAATGAAATGAAAAAAAAAAAAAAAAACTGACGAGTCGTTTGGCGAGGAGAGGGTAGGAGGAGGAGGGGGTAATTAAAGAATCTCGGACGTGTTCAAACACGAAGTTACTACTGCGGATGAATTCGCTCTAACGAAACCCGCTTAGTCGTGTTATTTTTTTTTGTTTTTCAATATTTCCAAACCGCGTAATAAGTTCAAAAGTGAATAATTGAAGCTCGCAAAATAATTGGTGTGTGTTGCCACTGACTACAATAAAGTTTGTTATTTCTCGGTCGAACACAATGCGCCGCCGTCGGTAATAAAAAGGTTCCGTTTTTTTATCCGTTTTTTTTTTCTTTTTTTTTTTTTCCCCCCATTCGTTGTGTACATTTATAAATTTACTTTAAACACGTAACTCGATAAAAAAAAAAAAAAAAAAAAAAACGCGCGGGGGTAAGCGAGCAACAGTAGATTGTTTTTCTATGTCTTTCCGACGCCCATTACGACGAAATCGTATTTCATACGTCAATAAATTGTTGCTGCACACTCTCGCTCGCTCGCGCTCACTCACGGGGTCGACTGTTAAACGCGCCCGCGAAAATCGGTAACGACGGACGGATAATCCCGGTGTTTACTATACGGGGATGATTTTTATTGCGCGTTCCGATTCGTTCGTTGCCCCGGGGGAGGGGGGGGGAGGGTGGTTGTGTTTTTTCCTTTTTCGTTTTGTTAGTATAGTTGTTTAATATTGAAAACGTCGACGAAAATAGAAAAAAAAAAAAAAAAACTCGATGGAAAAACGACGACGCGACGGAAACTCGGACGACGATATTATTATAATATTTCAGTGGCACCGGAACGCAACGTTTATATGAACCGTGTGGGGACGCTGAGCACAGCAAATACAGAGGAATAGGTAAAGATTTTCCCGTGTCGATTAAGGGGACAATATATTTTAAGGTCAGTATTAAACGTAAAGAAAATAATGGAAAATAAAAAGTCTTTAATAATTGAAAAAAAAAAAAAAAAACCATCGACTTGTTTTAATTTTTATATATTATGATTACTTACCAATACACGCGAGTTATTTCTAAATAAAACAATTAGCCTGCTGTATTTTGATACTTAAAAACAGACGGTTTTCTTAAACATATTCGAGTTTTGTTTCTATAATCAACATAAAAATTAAAAAACTATAGAAGATGACCTGTGTCAAGGGAGCATAAATTCTAGGAAACTGTCAGCTATGCCCTCAAGGATTTTTTCCCCTGGGGGCAGTGCCCCCCTTTGCCGCCATTGTTCCGGCGCCCATGCCCCCGGCATACGTTTCGCGCCTTCGCTCGTAATTATTATTATACGATAGCTTATTTATATCTGTCGATGATATCGCGCGCTTTTAAACACGTATGACGTAATGTATTATTACAACAAACGCGCGTTCGTACGTGCGGTGTGTGGTTTTAGAGCCGTCACGAGCGACCTTTTTTTCTGCTCCTTTCTATTCGGACCGCATACACTATATTATAATAATATCGTGTCGTGTTACGCCACGCAAAACGTTGTTTTACGAGGGGCAGTGGAGATTTTGGAAAATATTAAACAATACTTTTACGTCTCTCGTTATGGCTTTTTTTTTTTGATAACAATCAAACGCGATGTTTCATTGATTTCAACGGGATTTTTTCCGTTTTTGCGTCTGCAAGATCGCGGTCACTTCTATTTATACACTCGCGCACGTGTCTTTTGTTGTTCCGGACCAGTGATCGCGGCGACGCGACGACGGATAAACCGACTTATACACGTGCGCGGGTCGCATATTTCATCTGCTCAACGCGAGATCTCGCAATGACGCGTTATGTTGTTTTCGACGAATATCGCTCTGCAGGTCCGTATCGATTGGACGAGTTATTTTCGGGTCGCGTAAAAAAGCCCGGCCGACCCCACGCGAGTATTACGCGGCTGATTCTAAATCAGGGTATTATCCGTGTCGAACGAGTCCCGAACTTGTCTTTTTCTCAGTAGGCGTTTTTCACCGTCCCTCTCGCTTTTGTCCCACGAATTCGTCCGTCTTTTTTAGACATCGAAATGTTGTTTTCACAGTTTATGTAATCGACTAAACTCGAAAAACCGCGCCGACTGATTTTCGTTTTTTCTGATTTTTCTTTTTGAATTTATCAAATATTTTTTTTCCCCATTGGGAAAACGATTGGTTTTCTAAACTTTTAATATTTTACGTTGTATCATATAAATCGTTCATTTAGCAATCACGTGTTCGAAACGTTTCTAATTGGAACAACGACTCGACACAACGACGTGGTTAAGGAGACGTACCAGATGATCGTGTACTCGAATTAGAAGTCGCGTTGGTGGCGGGTCGTGACGGAGGAAAACCGAAATCCAATTTACATACATTTTTCTACGGATTTGGGTTAATGTTTTCGAAATGTATTTTATTTATTTATTCAAAAAGATAATGGGCCATACGGAACAAGTATTATTGTGCGGAGGGATCCGTCCGTGATGCGTAAAACGAATTCGACGGGGTAAAAAAAGGAAAAACGAAAAAAACAAAAACAAACGTCTGAAGGTAGTTTGTTTTTTTTATTTATTTTTTGATATTCATCATCATGACATAGTACGTGGTTTATTATTAGCCATTAGTGTTACGTATAACTATTGATATTAATGTTTCTATTAATACCTATATTGGATGATAATACCAATATTGGAATAAAACCCGTATCATCGGTGTTTGAACACAAATATTACTAAAACACAGTTTAAACAATAATCACACGCGTATGCACTAACTAATCAATCGACGTATTTGTTTCCGCGCGACGATGAAATATTATAGGTCGAATAAGAAAATCCGTCGAATTACGGTAAAATAATACAATGATTTCACTACGAATTCGGCGTACGCGCGTACACACGCGCGCGCGCGCGCGCAAAATTGTAGTTGACTAATTACTTATTGGATATGGAAATTATAAAACGGAAAAATACACCGATTTGGTCAGTATAACGAATTACGGTTTAAATTCAATTTAAATGCAAAGTGCACGGGTCCCGCCGCCGCCGCCGCCGCCGCCGAATGATGTAGACCGAACAACAACCGTTGCACAATATTATTATACACCTAGCGATTTTCTAATAAATTCGATTTTAATTATATTTAATAAGTTCAAAGTAAATTGATTCGAAATGAAAACTTTGTAAAGTTTACAGTAAATAATAAGGATAGGTAGGTACTATATGTAATTAACGTTAGTATTAAAAAGCGGAAATTACTGTTAAATGTTTAAATTGCTTGTACTGAACTTTAGAAAATAATATATACAAGTTAAAGTGATTAAAATTTGAAATTTAATCATACGAAATGTCTAGGATATTAAAAACTATTGTAAAAGTCATTAAGTAAAGATGTTGACAAGTCAGTAACAAGCCAATTTACTTTTAACGCTGTTAATTTTTTTCATTTTTTTTTCTTCTTCTTTCTTTCTTTTCATCGCGTTACACACGCGGCACGCGGTTCAAACGTTCTGTAGTCAAATACCTTTGGTCTCGAAAAGCCATCTGAAAACGGTTTCGAAACACCTCCTCGCGACTGACGTTATCGCCTCTTGCGTTTCGATCGGCAGTCCGCGCGTTGACATAATATTATTATTGTCTGTTTTGTAAGTAAAATTACTCCGTTCGGAGGAGCTGGAACGCGATCGTTTGTTCGCGCGCGGTTTTCGGTTTAATTATCTTTCGTTTCCAAGCCGTGGACGCGATAAATTCCACGGCCTGTACGGAATCGCGGGACGACGATGCGCCGCGGAGAGGCCGCCAAAAAAACTGACCACCGCGGAAAACTATAAATCAAAAAAAACCCCTCCTGAAAAGAAAAAAAATTCTGCAACCGACGACTGCCTAGCGCGCACACGCCGTAAAAGTTTGAGTATAAAGAAAGTTTTTAACCGTTTAATCAATAACGTTTAGCGTTTGTCTATTGAAATATAAACACACGGAACCCCCCGTACTGCTCTGCTCTCGGCATATAGTTTGTCGGTCTGCTCGGGGCCGTATAATAATAATAATAATAATAATACGCTCAGAACAGTCGAGTTTATCGTATAAAATCTCCAATATGGTTTATATATTATACAATATCCATTGTGAACGAGACGCCGCCGATTAAACTCGTACGCTATACGGTTTTCGTCTGCGAGAGCAGAATATTATACTAGTGTATTATAAATACGAGTACTCGCATGATTAAACGGTCACGTTAAATGTAATAATATAATGCGACGTTCGAAAACAAACGCACATTTTCACAACGCGTCTCGAAAAAACGAAAATATGTTCTCGAAATGCCGCCGCCGCCGCCGCGCCGTCGCTCAGTACGTTTCGGTAGACCGAACGTCCTATATTGAACAAAAAAAAAAAAAAAAATGAATAAAAGTCGAACAATATCTTTCGTTCACATAAATTTGCGCGTCGCGCGATCGATAAGTAATAATTAGGGAACGGATTTATATGCTCTAAAAAACAAGAAAAATGCCTTAAAAAAATACGATTTAATGCCTTAAAAAAATGCTTTAACATCAAAGAATGCACTAAAAAAAATGCCCTTAAAAACTTTAAAAATGGGTTTATACTCAATAAAAACAAAATTTTTAATTTAAAACTTATAAAAAAACACATTATTATAAAAAATCTAATAAAAAATATTTAAATACAATACAAGTATACAATACATGTATACAAAATTACAATTTAGATAAATAATAGTTTATCGTATCTTATCTTTGTGGGTAATAATCTGTTGTAACTTGTATGTATATATTTTATGTCTACACGTGTCAACAATAATTTCGTAACATAATACATATTTAGGTATTTTAATTTTTTTTAGAATAAATGTGGAAAAAATGTTGAAAAAATGACTTAAAAACCACAAAATGCACTAAAAATTTCAAAAAATGCAAAATAAAAGTTACATTTTTTAATTCTTTGATGTATGAAATGAACTTTTTGCTTGGAAACCAATGTTTTCGGACATTGAGAAAAAAATGCAATTTGCATTCAAATCCGTTCCCTAGTAATAATATATGTTATTAAAATGAACTCGGCGTGGCGATATATTTTCCGACTAGGATTTAAAACACAAGTCGCGTCAAACTATACCCGTTTGGCGAACACCGTTTGTCTGCAGACGTTTCCGTCGTATACAATACGTTTACACAGTGTATTTCATAATAATAATATTATATTATAATAGTGAATTTATTTTTATTCAGTTTTAATACGATTATGGATTATTTCCAGTGGCGTGAAAGACGATTTTTCTTATGAAATTATTATACGTTTATTTTCCCGTCCGTCGAGTACAGTTTTAATACTTAAAATCGGAATCATCCGAGGTTATTATAATATATAAAACGTCTAGTTTAAAAAAAAAGAAAATAATATTAATAATGAGAATAATAACGATCCTGCCGCCGCCGCCGCCGGTATACGTTATTTTTCAACGGTAAAATTTTGCGTAACAATATTAATTTGACAAATCGTTCCGATCGGGGGATGGTTTCGCCACATCCGAAACGAAACGTTTTCGTTCCGGGGCAAACAATATAATACACCGGGTCCGTATTTCGCGATTACTTTTTTTTCCATCGGTTCGTTTCTATTTTTTCTTCGATAGCGCGTCGTCGTCGTCGTCGTCGTCGTCGTCCGCGGGGAACGGCGCGGCGCGGCGTTCAAACGTCAATTAAACTTTTACGAAATCTCGACGGCGTATTTTCGGGTTCGACGGAACCGCGGGAGGTCGCCGCCCACACGACGACGGTAGTCGTATCCTCAATAACGATTTCACGGCAACGAAATATTATGTTAACAACGTAACAACGCCCGAAACGCTACGATAATAATAATAAGCCCGCGTGTCTGTTATCTGGGTTACAAAACCGACGGCGTTTATTCACCCCCCCCTGCCCCCCCCCCCTGCCCGGGGTTTCTTCTCGGGGTCTCGTATTTATACTCGTATTGTTTTAATTGTTCGCTCCGAATCCGCGTTCCCGAGCCGAGCCGCGCCGGGTGTCTACGGCGTACACGCACCGGGCCGGCGCGGCGGTAAGTTTGCATATTAATACTTGATTTATTTCTAGACGCCCGGCGGATCGGGAATTTCGCCACAGATAAGTATCGCCTGTGGATGGTAATAGGTACAACTGCACTGTCGTGTTGTAATTGGTTTTACGATTGTAATTTCGTCGGTTCGCTTGATCGAAACAAAACGGCGGCGTTCGCGAGCGCTATTATATTACGTATATACATACTCGTATTATTACGGGGTTATTATTCCGCGAAAACGGGTACCCGTTCGATACTTTTTAATAATCGCTAAAATCTTTTTGCGTTTTTTCGACCGGCGACGAAAAAAAAAATTTACATTTCCCCCCCTCCGAACGCCAAAACGACCATTTCGTAATGTTAATTTTGAAACACAATGTTTTGTCGTTTTTAAAAACGTTTATCAATGAGTCACATAGCCTTCGCGTCTTTTTTCTGTTTAACGTCTATTGATTACGTCGGTTCGCGGGATAATATTTCAATGTGTCGACGAACGTTGAAATTCGCATGCAAAAATCATCGACGACATAAAGTGATTAAACGACAATGTTTTTATAGAAATATATCGTATTTACTCAATGGCTATCATTATATGTTTTACTTCGAGCAGCTTACAAATTAAAATCCACTAGAAAATATGTTCACTATAGTGCCGAAGTAGATGAGCGGTTAGACATATGAAAAATCGCCAACTAAAACATTGGGTTTTTTTTCTCGTCAACAGAACGCCCGCTGTAAAATACGAGATTTCAAACGATTTTCGTGAGAATTCGCCGAAAATTCACAACACTATAAATCGCGAGTTTTCTCGCGAGTTTCTGCCACACTATGCCACACTGTACACGGAAAACAACAATGATTTCAATCAAAAGAAGATCAGTCATCGAACGCGACCACTCGCCGTTCCACAATTAACCTCGGGAACGATTCATTTGCCCCGAAGTCACACGAATCCCATAACCAGCAAACATCGCGTCGCGTCGGGCGATATGATTCTGCGTCGTTGTTGTCGAACGGTCTTGAAAACTACCGGATTTACGGGCGGTTTGTCGCGACACGACAGAGTCGTCCGAAGAAACTTCAAAGCCATCGATCCGACCGGTAAAAGTGGTAGAAACGACCGGCGCGGCGGCGGCGGCGGTCGTCTGGGCCGAACAGCGCGTGGTACACACGCCGCGCCGCCGCGGCAGTGACATTTTCGTTTCCTCGGGACTCTTTTATTTCGCTTGGTACGTCGATTTTACTGATTTCATTGGTTTTTACATTTCATTACGTTTCACACCTTAATCCCTTTCACACGGGGGGAAAAAAAAAAACAACCCCTTCGGCGGGCGAGGCCGGGTCATTCAGCCAGTAACACATATAAAAAGGAGAAAATAATAAAAAAATAACAGCGCGGCGGCGGCGGCGGCGGCGCCGAGCGGAGCGAGACGAGTGCCGCTCAACACTTCGAAATCTCTTTATCCCATCTGCACACCGCGCGCCGGCGGTTTTTTTTTTCCCCATTTCATTCGTACTCGTGGTATTGAAATACACTATTTTTTTTATTTTTTTCTCTTTTCGAAAAACGCACGTACGGCGATGATGAAATTTTTCGTATGTTTATAATATATATATATACGTGTCGTCGTCGGAAGAGTTGATGTCAATCCGAAAAGATTCGCCAACACAACACAACGCGCGCGCGCGCGCGCCCGTTATTGTGTAGTACCGTGTAACGCGTGTGCTTGCGCGTATATTTGTATTTTCATATTATATACCCGGAGGGCGGAGGGAAATAGAAATAAAAATCTATAGGTAAAAATGACGGGGAACGCGCGGCGCGAGTCTGTCTAGTGTAATGCGGAAATCCATAAGTCACATCAATTCATACGTGTCACGAGCTTCTCGGGCGTGTGCGAGAGATATAGTTTTGAACACCATTACGGGGTTGTGTACGTATATGCTCGAAACGAACGTCTCTGGGGTTGTTCGCGGGCGAAAAGAAAAGGAAGCAGAAGGAGAAGGAGAGAAAAAAAAAACGGAGAGGAAATAACGAAAAAAAAAACCACATCACACACGCATACGGGTCATCACCGTATTCATGCGTCGTCGGATTTAGTTTTCCAGCGGCGGCGGGTGAGAAAACAATAACGTCGTTAAATATTTTAAAACACGATAATATTATTATTTCGATTCGACGCGGGGAATAATTGTTTTTTTTTTTTATTTTCCGGTCGTCTCCCTCTTCTCGTCCGGGCCGCAGCGAAACGTACACGTCATTATCGTCGTTATTATTATTACATTACGCGACTCCTCGTGATATTATGTCACAGTATTATTATTATAGCGCTCGTATATAAGGCGCGAAAATAAAACTCGTAGACGATATAATATATTATCTTTATCGGAGGCGTGCGGCGGCGGCGCGGCGTTCCGTATCATAAACTCACGTACCATTCGCGGCCGCCGCCGTATTAATGTCATACGGCCTCGTTTAACTCGTGCGGAATGTCCGGCCGACGATCGTCCGATAGACTTTAAATTCAATATAATAATATATTTTCTCCTCCCCGGACGTTACGAGATTATCGTCCCGACGTCGCGCGTCGTATTGCGTTTGGCAGGTCTCCGGGGCTCGAGACTTTTTTTCTTCTTTAAAACAATAGCAAAAAATAGTTTGCCGCGAACGGCGCCTACGACGACGACGACGCTAACGTCCGGCGACCGATCGCCGGCTAGAAGACGATGGCCGCAAACCCGAAACGCAGAGCTCCGAAAGGGGAGGTGGAGATGAAAACCGAGAAGACGTCGTCGTCGTCGTCGGGGTGAATTTCGCTCGTAAGCGATTAAAAAAAGGTATAAATTCGCGCGAGCGCGCGTCGATCATCGTTTTCGAATATTTCGCTACTTTCGTGCACTCGCGGGCCGTTGAATTTTCAGGAGGGCTAGAACAAACGCGCCGCAATACAAAGTCATCTCCTTCTCCTATATACATTTAAACTATATATTTCGTCGGTTGAATATTACAATTATTTTCAATTTAATCGGAGACACACTCGTTATTCGCGTGGACAATAGTAATTTTTTTCCACCCTATTATATTTTGACGTGTAATTTTTACTAAAATAAATCACCTCGCCTAAAAACCTCAACTCAAACCTACGCCGAATAAAATATACACACGTAGTGCGGCGGTCTGTCGTGATTAAATTGTAGATTAAGCAATCAAGTTTTTTTTCCTGTTCGTTTTTTATCACAAAATAATTTACATGAAACATGCATGTAGTCGATGTTTTTGTATAATTAATTGTTTTGATACTCAAGTTGGAAGTTAATAACCGCAGGGAGTGGATTTAAATGCAAATTGAAATTCTTTGTCGAAGCACTATATTATATATAAAAAAAAAAAAATTGTTTTTCCGGCGCACAATTTGTTTCGTATAATATAGGATAGAAAAAAAGAATTTTTTTTTTCGCGAACAATGCGGAATATTTCGTTTTTCGTTTTTTCAACAATACGTAATATTCGTTCGTTTCTTTATTAAATACAGAAAACAAAGAGGGCGTCGCTCTAGTACACGCGTTTTCGTCGGGGAAGGGCGAGGCAGCCAGTCGACATCTCTCTCCTCGGCTCCGGGTCGTTTTCAGCCGTTTCTGGTCCGGTTCTGCCCCATACACCGTCCGGACGACGCGACGGCGTTACTTAAATATTGACACCGCGTGTAAACCGTGATTTATCGCAATCGATTACGAACGCGCCGATATTTTCTTTTGACTTTTAATTTATCGTCTCGCATATTTCAAGCCGATATCGATTGCGACGTTCCGGGATAATATTTTCTTTTGACTTTTAATATTTATCGTCTCGAATATATCAGCCATCGATATATTATTATTGCGTATTATATTCCAACGTATTGTCGAGTAACGCGTACGATATTATCGCAGTTGTTATCGTTTTCATTATTATTATTACTACGTATTACTGTTGCCGATCCCGGGGCGGGCGAGGGGAAAACAAGAGGAAAAACGAGTGCGCAAAATATTTTTCGCTTTATTATATTATAATACTCCGTGTAGGTATAAAAATCTTCATCTTCTTTTCGTGCGAACGAACGAACGAACGACGACGACGACGACGACGACGTAACGTCACATTAATTCGAAAAATCCGAGGACGCGGTGTAGATTTTTTACGCGGTCGAGTATTTGTATATCACCCGCGAATAATAATATTCATCGTGTTTTTCTAAAGAAAGAAACAAAACGAAAGACTTCACGATACACCGCGGTCCCGCGGTGTGCGATCTACCGACTCTTTTGACGTATTTTTTCTTCTTCAGAAATCGTAATTTTCGTACTCGTCGTCGTATTTTATTATGACTCCACGTATTTTTAACCGAGCAGAGTGCGCTCGGCCGCCGAGGAATCGTCGAACAACGCGCGTACGGTCCCTTTGTTCGCGCGTAGTGATCTACACCGTTGCTCTTATTTAACTCTAATAACGGCCGGGCCCATATTATAATAATATATCGATCGACCGTCCCCACACGTCCAACGAATAATATTCGTTGTATTTACCACAAAATATTTATAGGACGAAAAAAACACGCGAACACGCGCCATTTATTATGCTACACGTCGAATTCGAAGAAAACAAATCCGAACGTCCGAATTATTTCACATCGAGATATTGTAATTTTCAATCGGCGACACTCGCGGCGTCCCCCGAGGTACGGTGCGTCGTCGTTTTACTTTCGTTTACTCTACCGAAACGTTTAATAGTCTATAATAAAACAAAACAGTACATACTATCGTACACCGCAGTGGCGGAACTAGATTCTTGGAGGCCCGTGTAAAAAAACGTTCGTCGAGGCTATGACAGGATTAAATTTTCAATCCTATACCCGGTGAAAAATTCGACTTAAATTTATCGAGTAAAATAATATTGAAGTAAATATAAAAGTAAAGTAATTTTCCAAGTTAAATCGTGTGCGCGTGTGAAATCAAACCTTTATCTAAATGCAGTTCCGCCACTGCGCGCAAACACTTGCTGAAGAGTTCTGGAAATCATCGGGGCTTTGGTGACTTCGAATGGCCCGTCGGAGGACAACGCGCGCGGCCCAAAATTGTAATGTATTCGTTTCATAAACGGTTCGACGACCGAGACGACGCGCGACGTGGAGAGTCGGCGGCGGCGCGGGCGAGACGCGCGTGCAAAAAGTGAAAATCAATCGCGAACGCCCGTCGATACGTTAATAAATTATTGCGCTAATTTTTTCTACTTTTTTTTACTTTTTTTTTTTTTTCACTACGCCGCCGCGCCGTAATAAATACGTCCCCCGCGCTCCTCCGGCTCGTTCCGCTCGTTATGATATGTAAACACGCAACCCTCGGAGCGGCTCTCGTGCCGCTCCGAGCGGGTTCCTATTGTTTATACATTAGTAATTTCCTAGGTGGTAGTAGTAGTAGTAGTAGTAGTAGTAGCTCTCCACGGCGGCGGCGCAGCACTCGCGACGGTTACCGCCTCGGCACTCGCGGAACGCTGCCAATAATGCTCGGAGAATGTGCCGGACAGCGCGAGTTGTTCGAGGCGCCGCCGCCGCCGCGTTAATTACGACTTAACGATTGTTGGGAAAATTCGACGCGAAAACATATAATAATAATGCGTAATACCTCGCCGAAACACCTGAATATCGTCCGTGTCGGCGGTACCGGCTGTACCTCCCCCGACGTAACCCGTTTCTCTCCCGAAAAATCATATTTTTCACCATCGCATTGTTATCGTCTCTTCGCGTCGTCGCACAGTGGTCGGAAATACAAATTTAGGCGGACAAAATGGAAAAAAAAAAAAGTTAAAAATTAGATATTTAGCACTTTATATTATATCAGTACAATATATAGAACAACATTTAATAGACTCAGGGATATCATACCAACAAATAACCACTTAAAAACGCGATAACTGTAAAAGGATTAGAGACAAAATGTACAATATTTACGGTTGATTAAGAATATCAATTCATTTCTTCGTCGATTGTGTTCAGTGTATGTTCAATTTTATAAAAGTTTAAATTATTATTTTAAAATGGACATCAATACAAATGGTAAGTTTAATTTAAATTCATACATACTATTCTAATAAATACATGGTATATATATATATACGTATATATATGTATATTGCATCACTATTAAACATTTTTTTTAGTAGTTGTTTTACATTTTGAAAGATATTATATAAGAAGAGATCTAAAATGATCATATAAAAATATATAGGTATTATTCAAAAACTCCTTAGCTTTTGAATGACATAATTTTTATCTGCGTCGAGTTGCGTCTGTATTACTAATCACCTTAAACGTATAGATTATCGATCTACAGACGCATATTATGCGTATAGCACTATAGCTATATACGGTCTAATCAAAAAGTATCGAGACTGTTAATATATTTTCCCAACATATAAAGTTAAATTAATATAGCACGTGCAAGTTCATATTCAAACCGGTTTACGATTTATTTTATCAGTCTCGACTCTCGATACTTTTTGATTAGCGTATGTACGTATAGCGTATAGCGTATTATAGCTTATCGGCTAATAGGTACATATGAAAATCTTGCCAAATACCAAATTAGTTATAAAATTATAACTAATTTATGTTAATTTATAGTCATGTTTTTTTTTGCTTTTTTAAAAAATAAATATGCTTCATTTTTGATTTTTTTAAAAAATTTTGTGCTTTTTTTGTTATTTATTATGCTTTAAAATCCGAGCCCTAGTGATTAGCATATCTGTTATTTCCCTTTAAATTTTGTTTGTTTAACGATTATTATTTTCACATTTCAGTTATTAATGAAAATAACAAAATCGTATACAATGATTTGTTTGTATTCTTAAGAAAAAAGGGGCCTCTGGATCCAAGAAGTGTGGTATCTAACCGATATTTACTACAATATATTAAACAAAAATATAATACTGACAATTGGGAAGCAGAATACGAAAACAAAATTAAGTCAACAATTTCTAATTTCACTGCCGTTTTAAGCAAACTTTGGATAAAAAGTTCACGAAATATAATTAGATTTCGTGAATCAAACGTTGAATGGCTAAAAAAACTATTTGTTGTACCACCTCTATTACCACCACCACCATCATCAAATGTCGGCAGACCACAAAAATTGTTTTCTGATTGTTCTGATAGAAATAAAAGACGTAAAATTCAACAACTCACGAAATCGTATACTTCTCCAGAAATATTATTTGCCGCCAAAAACAAATTACACATGTCAGGAAAAAGAGCAGCTTGTAGTATAATCAACGAATCAATGATGTGACTATGGCAGTGACAGTGACAAAGACGATGATTCCGAATGAAATATTGTAAAATATTCAGAAAACCAAAATTATAAAACTATATCGTCTGTTAACTGTAAAAATAAAAATACATTTTCTTTCATTTTAGTACGTTTTCATCATATTTGAAATTTTACAATAATTAAAATTAAAATGTAATAACATTAGGAACACATATTGTAAATAAAATAATTTTGTCCGCCTAAATTTGTATTTCCGACCACTGTGCGTCGTGATAATAATAAGAATACGCATACTCGACTAACCCAAGAAGATCGTGTCGTCGATGGGATATTATGAAACGACGACCGCGACGAATAAATTATGTCGCCGACCTTTTCGAATATTTCGATTTATTCGGAGAGGCTATTTCGCGTTGCACAAAAAAAAAAAAAAAACGTTTTCTTTCCGTCGTCGACGCGATTGATACGCGACTGCAGAGACTAGGGGCGGCATTATCGTTGGAACGAGGGATTTTCGTTTAATTTAATTTCGTCGTTGTATTAATAAACCGATCTGTTGTGCGAAAAGGGGAAAATAAAAACAGACTTATAAAACTCCGAATCGTATACGCGTGTACAATGTGCGACGACGCGCCGGTTGAAAGTCAAATAATTTCATGTCGTGAAAACAAAAAAAAAAAAAACTCATACTTGTTTTGTTTAAATATTATCGATTTCGTTCGCGAAATACGTTTCTCGCCCGGGGGAAAAAACGCCGTTTTTCCCATTTTCAACGTTCGAGTGATTTCGTTCGATGTTTATTACATTTTTGATCATTTCCATTTCAACAACGACGTCTTTCCTTCCACTCCACGTCTCCACTCGACTTTTTCCCGCGCTCCTAATTATTATTAAACAATTCGTATTCCTCCGCTTCGTTACACCACCCCCCCCCCCCCCCCCGTGTCACTTTGAATAATCCTTTCTATCCTTCGCCCCCGAAAAAATGTCTTTTCTTTTTCATTTTCTATATAGTATTTTCAAAATACAAGCGCAAGCGCGTCGTATAGATGAGATAATATTATATTTATCTGATAATTCGTTCTATTGTTCGCGATAATTATATTATATAAAATCAATATCAACACTGGATCATCGAAGGGATCGTTGAGTTGGTCGCACGGTCGTGTAGGTACTCTTGTTTTATTATAACTTACATTTATTATCACTGAAATTATATAAAAATCGAATCTATAATCGTTTAATTACAAATTTTTAGAGTAGAAAACTCGAGGGGAAAAATTGTAGTTCCGGTCCTCGGTCTAGCTGTCGTTGGCCAGACCAACACTAAAATACTGATTTTCGTATTCGACAAAATCGACAAAGATTAAATCAACATAAATAATATGAAAATATTCTCCTCGCGTGTACGCTTCCGATGGCGTTTAGCCGCACGGGCGATATGACATTGTAACAATACGCCGCCGTGGCGGCAATTCGTCGACCGTACGAATGTTTGTCGGACGTTCACCTGGACACCGTGCGGAAATAATCGAATAACACAATGGACGGGCGAAGAAAAAAAAAAAAAAACGAAAAAAAAACGAAAAAAAGTTAGCGGAAAGGAAGGGAAAAAAATGTATAGAAGGAAAAACCACTCCGTCAAAATGTCGATATTTCAGCTGGAATTTAGTAAAAAGTAGTAGGTATTGTTCCGCGGGTTTCACGGCTCAATCATTTCGCATTGTCCTCGTTTCCTCGTGCTTACTAGCGCACCAGCTACTTAATTAATTAAACTCGACGAAAAAAACGAGTAAAAACGATAACGGTATTTTCCCTGACGGAGGTGTCGTCGTCGTCGATTTTATTATTTTTCTTTCGCTCACGCGCCAAGAGATATCGCGCTCGTGCCTATTGTTTACAACGGTTGTAAAACGTACTCGTCGAAATTACTTCTCGCGGTCCGCTCCGTGGTGTCGCTCGGTTCACCGCATTGGTGCATCTGCCCGATGCACTTGCGCTTTGAAAAATTATAATAATAATAATAATAAAAATAAGATAATTATTGACGCGTGTTGTGCGTGTGCGTAAATCGGGCCGCCGACACTCCGAACGGATTATAAATAAAATAAAAGCAGTAGCGTAATATTATTATTATTTGTTAGGGGAGTACAATGGTAGTGGGAAATTTGCAAGGCGCCCACGTCGAACGAAAATCCCGGAGTCATCGAAACGGGTCGTTTACGACGGCCGTAATTACACGCGGGCACCGCGAGCGCGCGCGTGTGCCTACGGCGGCGGCGGAACTCTCGAGGGTCGGCTCGATTTTCAGAACGTTGATAAAAATCAACCACAATAATAATAATTATAATGGTTTTTTTTTTTATTTTCGTAGCCGTTTTTTTTTTTACTTTTACTTTTTCAGAAAAATAAAAAACTCTCCATAGTTTCGACGAAAAATACGTATTTATTTTAAAACGCGTCGCATTGACGGCGCCGCGCCGCGCCGCGCCGTCGTAATCGTGTCGTTTCGTCCTCAAAGTCTCGATTTGTAGTATAATTATTCTACTACGGACGTGACGAAGAGTTTTAAAAGTTCCCTTTTCGCCGCGCGTAAAATATTCACAATTAAACGATACGCCTCATTCGAGTGTCGCCGTCATCTTACGATCGACGTGGCGTGGCTAAATCCTCTCCTAAACTCGTTCTGCACCGAAAAAATCAATACGTTCTTCGCGTTCCGCGCGATGGAAGTGTTTCCATAAAAACGAGTACAAATCTGGTCGCGTACCTACTTGCGTCAACGAAGAAAGCTGAAAAAAACCTAACCGAACGTCTAGTCTCGTAAATTCTCTTACAACTGTCGGTGAAATCGTTAAAACCGTCAACACTATCGAAATCAAAGAATTTCAATGGCGATTTTCGTTTTCAAGTATTTCGTAAGAGTCGTCGGATCTGGGGGGGGGGACCAGAGTATGTGCCCCCCCCCCCGGCGCTAATCATAGAGACGCGTGGATTTCAAACGATAATTTCGGGAAAATTTCGCGCTTACATTTTTTCTTATTTCCACGAAAACAAATCGTCAGATTTTTATTGTGGATTTCTATGATAGATTGAAAATCGTATTTAATAATAACGACTCGTAAAATGAACGCGTGGGATTGTTTTATAATTCGTCGAAAACAATATTATCGTTCCCGCACATGCTCGTGCGTATATAAATTAGGTCGTGTAAACGCGCGACAGTATTGAATCATCCGTACCCGCCGCCGCGGCCGCGAAATCGTCTGCGATAATTCGTACATTTGACGCGTTCTCGGTGAATTTTTCATTTCCTTTTGCGGCGAGTGCTCGGCATCGTGTCCGTTGGCCCGATCGCCGTAACTTTTTGGATCCGGTCGGTCGCTCGTAAATATTCTCGTAAATAATCGATTTACCGACCGCGCGTAGAGTAAATAATTCACGCGTGTAAACCGCGCGTCGTTCATCACTTTGCCGGGCAGATTATATTTTTTAGCTCGAAATTTTCTTCTATCAAAGCCTCTGCGGCGGCCACGAGCGCGAAAAAAATCCGCGAGCTTTTCTCGTCTCGAGAACGATCGACGGAATACCGGGGCGGCCGGATTTTCGCCGTCACACACACTGTGCCGATGTAAAATTCGTTTTCATAACGTTTGCGCGACGCTTTATATACACTTTGTTTCCTTTTGTCGTGTTTCAATTAGTACCTATCGACTTGGTTGTGTCGTCGTTTGAAACGTCAACGACGCCGCCGCCGCCGCCGCGCCGCCTCGTTCTATTTCGGCTGCGAAAATCAATAATATCGACGACGATATTTTTTCGCACGCTTTTCTGCCGCGGCGTATTCTAAAATAACGTTTTTCAACTGTGTATATACATACGTAATAACGTGCCTCCGTATACATACGAGCGAGACCGTGTTCATTCCACGCGTCGTCGACTGACGACGCGTGATTCCATCTATGCGCGAGTAGAGGAATATTCTAAAATATAAATGTATAGCGCCAAGTCGTGTGTTTCGGTGTTTTCGTCGCCGTCGGAACATCCGAATTTCGGACGATTTATGCTACTCGAATTAAGAGCGAAATGTAAGACGTGGTGGGGACACGTTGTATGTATGTTTTGGGCGACCTTCTCGCGACGATCGCACGTCTGGCGTTTTGTTTTTTCTACATATTATTTTCTATTCGCGGGAAAAAAAAGCCGCCATCTATTTTCACCGTGCAAAAGTACCGCGCGCGCGCGCGCGCGCATATAAAATATACAATAAAATAGTATAAACGTCAGCAGTGTGTATACGCCTCATTTACAAAACGATCGTCGCGCAAACACGATTGTTATTAGGGTTTTGGAAAAGTTGAGACGTCACGGTGGCGCGCGCACGTTTACTCGGCGATCGGTATGCCGCCAGTCATACGACGAACGCGCAACAATAATAATTCTCGAGCGTATATTTTTATTTTTTTTTTTTCTTCTCCTTTTCGCTATTATTTATTACCATGGAAAAGTCGTTTTCGATCGTTGGCTGTATACATAAAACGTGACAACGTTACGGTAACTTCGTTTTACCATCGATCAGCGTTACTGCAGTCGTTCGTGTAAAATTAACAGCACACTTTCTGAATTTAACCGTATCGAATTCCACGCATATTCCGTGTTCGTTTAAGATTCGTCGTGAAACACAGAAAAAAAAAAAAACGAAAAACCATCCTTACTTTTAAACAATCCATATTATAGAAATCGCACACGATCTTGATTGACAATATACACACACACGGGCGTAGCGAGTGTGGGGCAGGGTAGGGCAAGTGCCCCCCCCCCTGCACTACAAACTAAATTGTATTTCTTATACCACACGTGTAAGTTTTTACAAAATTGAAATATTAAATATGATAATAAGTACACGAAGTCTAAAAATAATGATTAATGAATAATATATTATTAAAATAAATACTTAAAAAAAAAATTGAGTTTTAATGATTTAAAGTTGGCTACATCACTACCCCCCCCCCCCCCCCCCCCCGATTGAAATCCTAGCTACGCCCGTGTACACACACATATCGATATATTGATGTTGCAGTATTTTACGTGTACGATGAGCTTTTATGACAAACAAATAAAAACATTGTATATTTAATGATTGTTTTGTCGTAGGCTCGACGGAGAGAAACGAAGCTAAACGCGACGAAACTATGTTATCGATATCGTTTTTACTCTTCTTTACAGAAACGATCTTTGGCGGATTTCAATATATTTTAATGAGATCGAATGTTTCACGTGTGCCGCGTAGTTGGCAACGTTGCCGTCGATTTTTCACTTGTATACCGGTTTTTTTTCCCCCTCGTAATAATTTCGAGCATAACTCGAACGTTTATTTTAATTGCGCGTCTGAATTATTACAATCTACTCGGCTACGATAGTGTAATGTGTTACCTGCCGTAATTTTTCAACACATCGAGTACGCGTAAAATGAATAAGCAGGCGGCGGCGGCGGCGGCGGCGTACACTTCACGCCATTAACATGGAGCGAAATGCATTTCGAGTGTTGTTAGTGTCTCAGATCTGTACACGACGCCGCCGCCGCGTTAGTTGTTATTATATTCGTAATTGTCACAAAAAGCGTCTCCGATTGTATTCTACAATATACCCAGTAGTATGTATACCGGTTAGAGGTATAGGGGCGCACAACAATTATTATTATTGCATTTTTTTTTCTTTTTTTTTTTCACTCCGGCTCCAAATGAAAAGTTAATGAATGAAACATTTTAAATTAAATTTCACTACAATTCACCGACTATACGTATATTATTATACAGTTGACTATTCGAAATGTCGGTTTCAATTTTCTCTTATTAATGTGATTGTGTATAGTCGACGACACTTGAATTCGAGAAAATATATTATTATAATGTGACAATGACCCATAAAACATTCTTAAACGCAATAATAATAATAATAATAATTATATCGGTCTCGTTAAGTATTCGGCGCGAACACGTACGTATTTATATTATTTTATAATAATATATTCCGTATAAACATAACCCGTCGTTCGAAACGCCACCGCAGGTAATAATTTCTGTCGGCTAATTTTTAGGGCCAACTGTGTTTTATCTATTAATTGCCACGAACAGTCGAACTCGCGCGCGGCGGCGTTTATTTATATTTATCGTTATTTTACGATATATATATGTATTATAATACCTACTTAAATAGATAACCTTTCGGCTATTACGAGGGTATCGCGCGTATATCGATGGTCTTTATGGTAGGGCAAATTTAAGACCTTAAATCTATGTGGCACGGGCCACGATGGTTTTTCAAATATGACCTTTTATGCTTTTTTTTTAATTTTTTAAAAGCCCTTTTGTTTGCGCGAAAGCTTATTTTTCCTCCGACTGACAATATTCGGCAATTCAAAACGCCGCGCCGCGCCGCCGCCGACCCGTCGCGATACAAAATAAGAATTTGCGATGATAATATTACCGGTTTCGTCCGGGCAACGTGTTTGCGCGCAGTATTTTCATTCGATCGTTTAACGTTACGGATTTATTCGTTCCGGTATTTATCGAACCGACGCGTCGTTGTATTGTTGTGCGGGTAAATAATAATATTTCGTTTGCGAAACCGTTACCTACCTAACCGTAAACGTGGATATGTGGATATGTTTAAGACGCCGAACAGCAGCAGCAGCGCGCGCGTTTAAAATTACAACCAGAACGACTGGTAATACTCGGAACGTATTGTAAAAATAAACACGCGGAGAACTCCCGAGACAGCCGAGCAAACCAAAACAAACAGATTAATTCTCATCGCGTGTCCCACATAGAACGTGGAATTAAAACACAAAACGCCCTCAAACGAACGACGACGACGACGACGACGACGTCATCTCTGCTGCAACGCCGACTGTTTGAATACCTGCCGCCGCCGCGGAGATCTAAACGCGGTTTTCGGCGGGCCAATGAGTATTTTCTCGGCGCCAACTCACATCGATCGAATAACGAATAGAGTCTCTCGTCGTCGGCAGCGTTGCGCATATTATTATTATTTACGACGCCGCCGCCGCGTCGTTCCTTTTCCAATCGCGTACTCGGCGCTAGGTATTATCCTCGATTTCCTAGACGTTATATTATATTAAATTCTCTCTTCCGCGCGCGTTCGCTCGTGTTCGACGACGGCTCCTCGAAACTATTGACACGGACGGGTTACACTACTCGTAACTTGTTCAATCTAAGTTTTATCGATTGATAAAGCCGCCGCCGCGGCAACTTTGCGCGCTAAACGTCCCCGACCGTCGACAAGCGTCGCCGCGCCTCCTCCGATCGTATTTTCTCGATCTGTCTGCAAAGTACGCCATCAAAACTACGCCTTTGATCTCATAAAATACGATTATTGCGTACGCCGGCATTTCAAGTGTAAGAAGCGAGAACCGGTCAGGGCAGATCGTAGCGATCACGGTCGTGTGGAAAATATTTGAAACCGATTTTGTTTCCGACGCCATTTGTTCCGCGAAGTTCCGTTGAATACGCGCGTCTTCTCTTATTGCCGAAGCGGTGCGGAGTCGTCCACTGTATCTGGAGGACCGTTCCGGACGATTTCGAGTCAATTTCGAGCGATCGCGACCGGCGCGGCGGCGTCCGTCGTCGTCCGTAGAAATTATCGCGAAATATTTCCCCTCGACAATGAAAATGAAAAAACCCGTTGGAACCTTTCGTTTCGAGAATTCAATTACGAAGCGTTTCGCAGTAATTAGAAAAACGTTAGTAGTCGCGAAACACCGGCGCGGCGTGGCCGTCTGAGAAAACGCGCCCGGGCCGGATCGTCGTTACTGCGGGTTACGCGCGTTTCGCCCGGGACATCTGCGGCGTTTAACGCGTCGATCGGCACGACTAGACCGCATTTCGCGCGTGCACGGCGACCGCGACGGTCAACATTATAATATCGTCCGTACGCTCGACGTGATCCGGAGGTTTTTTTCTATTGCGACGAGACTATATTATAGTCGTTTGTCCCGCGGACGGTCGGCGTTTTTTTTTTCTCCGGCTTACCGGGCTCGCGACCGACGACGGTCTTTTAGAAAGCGTTTATTTTTTCCCCACAAACGGCTGTTTCGGAAAGAAAAAAAGGATACACAGAGAGAGAGAGATTTGATCCGCGAAAATATCGACTGGACGTGATTCGCCGTCAGAAACATTGGACTTGGAATCAGGAGCGAATCTCGTAGTCGAAAACTCGTAGACTGCGGACGCGCGAAAAAAAACGCAGTAAGACATCGAAAAACAACAAACGGCGACCGTAAAGGACCGTAGGAAAAAATATGGTCAGACACGAAAGTTTTGTGTTTTGTTTTTCGAAATTCGTACGTAATAATCGTAACGGCGGTGCGTTTTTTTTAGTGCGGTTGGGCCGGTTTCGTCTGAGGAAAAAGCGAAAAAGTCATCATGGTCCCCGGGCTTCGTCGTCGGCGCGCGGACGTACCACCCAGTCAAGAGTTTGAGTGTCCGGGGTCGCGCCGCCGCGGTGAAATATACAAAGTTTTCAAAAGTTTTTCAACGCGAATTCATCAATCACCGACATCGTTTCGTCGTGTTGGTGGTAAACGGGCGATGTGTTTCAGTGCGACCAGCAAAACGAGTTGATAAATCAACCGCTGGCTGGGGTGCGCAAAACCAATTTGTTATAATGAGTCGCATTAGCGATAATTTATTTCCGAACGGTATGAAACAATATAAACGCAATTAAAACGTTTTATTATCGTACGAGCGGGCGAATAAATTTGAAAAAAAAAAGAAAAAATTTAACCAAACGAAGCGCAACGTCCGCGGACATCGGGCGACTTGAGGGGCTACACTATACGCTCCTCCTCGAAACCCTCCGCGTGTGCTTACCACGGCAATACGTCATCGTGTTTCGCACGCGATAATAATCATTATTTAAAACTCCGCGCGCCGTACGTTTTACGACAGACGAACGGTTTCGATTTTTGTTTTTTGTTTTTCGTTTCCCCCCGTCCCGCGCCGGTCGCATAAAAAATATGTATGAATACATATATTATATATATATTTCGCGCGCATTGTGCCGCTCGCTCGTTTTATGGACAAAAGTGATTTAGCGAATTTAATTATACTCGCATTTCGTTGTGCTCCTCTTAAACCGTTTTTTATTAACTACAGTAGTTATAAAATACAAAGTACAAAAGGTGGACGCGCGGGTTAATCCGTACGCATTATGTCCTGCAGGGACTACTGAAACGCCCGGTTTGGCCTGACGACGGCGGCGGCGGCGATTCCTCGAACTTTTCTGCGGCGGTCATTTATCCTTTTGAAATCGCGTTCGAATCGGTAACGAGATCGTATCGTATTTCCATGCGGTTTTTCCCTCCGGAAAGGGCGCGGGGTCGACCGGCAGCCTTTCCAACGGATTTGAGGAAAATAAAAAAATATATATATTCCGATAATTACTACACGTCACACACTCAACGCCCACGCAGGTCTCGAGTAGGTATTTCCATATTTATTTCCTCGCGCTGTCTGCGAGTTTTCATTTCCCGTTGCGGTTTTTTGCTCCGCTCGGGGCCGAAAAACATCGATAAAAACATCGAATACTCTGTATCGCACACTATTACGCTATCAAAGTACTTAATATTTTATTTTATCGAGACGTTTGACATAGATACATTAATATATTCGTTTATTGATTATTTTTCTATTATACGAAAAAAAAAAAACGCGACGTTTAATGAATGTACATAATTTAAAACCTTCTATATAATAATAATATTACGTACAGGGCGATTTACCGAAGGAAATTTATCTCCGGAGGTATTTACTTAATTTTTCGTTTTCGTACAACAGGAGATTATTACGACGTCGAACGTTTATAATTAAATTTATATTCTCATCCCTCGGTCGGTGTCGGCTGGGAAATAGTGACTTTTGAATTTTTCATTTCCACGAAATTACATTCGGTTCGGTTTTTTTCGGGTACTAGAAGTTTAGTGGAAATCTCAACGTATCGCTAATGTATGTTTTTAGGAGGGCGCGCGCGGTAGTCGTATTGATTGTGGCGACAATGACTTTACTACGGCAGCTCTCGTTCAACTCGCGGCGATCGGTACTTGCCGATCGATAGTGTGTCCGTCTTAAAACGTTAGATTCCACGTTGTTTACTCGAAACTAATTCGTCGACCAGTCAATATAACCGTCTAGTATTGACTTACATTTCGCTACGATTATAAATCGACAACAATTCGACCGTCGCGCGTCGTCTCGTACATCTCGCGCGACACGCGTTGAAATAATTTTCTCTGTACCATTGGCTCCGGCCGTCGAGCGATTTTATAGAAACGAAACACAAAAAAAAAAATGATATTTCTCGATTCGATTAATGGAGGGGGGGGGGGTCGGGGGAATATTTAAAACAAAAAAAATAAAAATATTAATGTTTACGGAGATATCACGGTGGGCGTATATAAATAATATATATATTTATGTATAAAACAAATTAGTACTCCGTGTGATGTTGCGCGCACAAAGGAAATAATAACGTCGTCGGTTCTTTTTATTGTTCAAACGGCACAATGGAGTCGACGCGTTGAATTATTTTACGAATCGATAATGCCATATTGTAATTTACTGTAATCAGCGTTCGTTTTATTACAATAATTACGGAAATCGATATTATTTTTTTTTTAAGACGACCGACGCGATTCGATTTACATAATACGATATCAAAATAGTCGGCAAAACATTACGATCAACATCTTTGCCGAGTATAATATTATATAGTTTTTATCCCGAACGATATCTGTATATTATATAAGTTATGTACTTTTACTCGGTCTTTGATCTCAGTCTGTCGTCAAAGTATACAATATTTAGTTGAGCGGAATTTTTTTTTTTTCCCAAGTGAAATCATTATTTTTCAGCACAATCGTTTCGGCCGCGCGGACTCGTGTTCCGGCGCGTTTCGAAATATTATTTAAAAACAATCCGATCGTGTCAACTAATCATTATTATCGTATTGCGCGTTGTTTGTCTACCGTCTACCGGCCTAATGAAATTAACGCGAATTTGTTTTACACTACAAAGGCCGCCGATCGAAATCGACTCTGAAACCGTTGTGTATTTTTCAGCACGCCGTTAATTATTGTATCTCCAGACACTGTTTGATAAATTCGTTTCGGTTTGATTTGTTTATCGGCTACACCGATATAAACACGGGAAAACGACGAAAAAACCAGTCGTCTCATTAGGACGAAGAATTTCCAACGCCTGACCGGTGAAATTCGACAGATCCAAAGCGGTTAAAAGTACGTAAAACGGAGGCGGCGCGGCGTCTCGCTTTACATGATGTAATTCAAAAGGTTTTCGATCGTTATGAATGATATCCGAACGCTTAAAACCCGAAACGTGGTCGCCGCTTTTCTTCGTTGAAAAATGTTTTTCGCGCATTTGTTTTTCGTCTTGATTTTCAGAAAACGTTGAAAAGTACGTTTAAGACTGAGTTATTTTCCAACGCGTCTCCAATTCGTTCCATCTTTGTAGGAGAATGTCTTGTGTGATGAATCACAATAATAATTTGTTTTCAAGCCGTTTTTGTTTTTCGCGTAATCGTTCGGCCGATTTTCTAGTATTTCACACGTAACTTGGTCTCGAAATCCAACTAACCAGTATTTTCGGAAACAACTATTTTCTCATTTGATATCAATTCAAAACCGAGCGTGTTTTTCCCGGCATACGAATCACGTGTTATGGTTTGCGCGAAACGACAATGTGTTCATTGTTACACGCGTAATTTCGTGAAATTCCAACGATTCCGAACGTGTACTTTTACATTATTTTTACAGAGTCCGAATCGATCTCGACTTACATTGTTAGAAACTCCGACGTCGCTATAGTGAATATTTATTTATTTTTTGAGAGATGAAAATAAAAATATTTATATTGGAAATTATATATACGCAGTAGTCGGGGGGGGGGGGGAGGCACGACGATCGGAATTTAAATAAAACGCGCACGATTAAAGCATGAAAATATAACGAGACGAGAAAGTTTGTCCCGTGTATATAAGGAAAGACGTCGCGATGTTGTTTTCTGTTGTTGAAAATGTCACGACTTTGACGCGTTTGTAAATTTAAAATACGCGTTGTTACGACGACGACGACGGACGCGTATTATTGTTCTTCGTTTTGTGTTTTGCGCGCGAGCTTAAAAAAGTGCGTTCGATCGTAACGATATCGTAATAATGTTTTCGTCGTAGTGAAAAATTAAGTTCAACCACTCGTTTCTTATTATTAATTAAAACGTTTATAAACGTTATACTCGTATATTATACTCGTATTTGACCGAACGACACGTCGTCGCGATTAACTTTGTTCGCGTGTGTGCCGCGCGCAAACGAAATAGAAAATATAGTCAAATAAAATACCGACCGCGACTTTGTGAAACGCTCGACGTTCGCAGACGACGACGACGACGACGACGGTATTATTTATTTTTTTTTCGGATTCCGCGAGCGAAACGAATTTTATCGACCGCGTTCGATCGAGATCGGCGGCCTGTTAAATCGGATTGTTTATTTCGTACTCTTTGCGATACGGAGACACGACGGAGAGTCGTCGAAAAAATAATAATACCTTATCGTCGCGCGAAGAAGAAGAAAAAAAAAAAAAAACCGGAAAAAAATCCCCTGAAAAGAAAAAACTCCACCCGAACGGCGCATGATTAGAGTGTTTTTCGGAATTTTTTCCCACCATTCGCCATTCGCTTCAAGTTCAACAACGCGACGTATTCTCGGCGCGCAATATAGTCTGCACGTATATAATGCTCGGGGTAATAATTGATTTGTGTTTCATTAACTCGGCGACCTTTTTCACGTCGGTAACGCGTGTATTTATTTCTCGGTTTATTTGTTCAATGTCGGGCGAGTTTTAATATTTATTGGTACCTAGTTTATTTTATTTTTTTTTTTTTTTATCTCTCTTCTTCGCCCGCTGCGAAAGTTCAATTGTAAAAGTTTCTCGTTTTTTTCTCTCATGCACTCACACATAATATACGTATATATATATTCGAGATCGTCGGCTTTGGGTTATAGTTGCATCATTACGGTTATTACGCGAGGGGTTTTTTTTTCCTCCCCCTCCCGCTGAATTATTTGTATTCTATTTTAAACTGCGTAAAACTTTAAATGTTTGTTACATTAATCTGATTGAACATAATGTATGCACTCTAATATGAATGCATAATGTACACTACACGTTTTACGTTGTGCTATACGTGATGCGTGTACGTGTATATATCAATGAGACGAATTGTTTTATTTTATAAATTATCATAATCGATTGTTCGGCGGCGCGGCGGCGCGCGGCGGTGGAAATGTTAACATATTACGTATTTAGTGTTTGGTTTGCTGCGTTATACGCGAACACGCGACGTGTTCGGTTTTTTTTTGTCAAATTTAGAATAAAATCGATATAACAATATGCATTGCCGCCCAGAGGGCGATTGCGTTACGGAATTTTCGAGAAACTCAGTCCGGGGCACTAACCGGCATCATCGGCGGCGCGCGGCGGCGGCGGCGGCGGCGGCGGTACTCGTACGTTTCGTAAAAACCTCAAATCACGTCGTCGTCGTGACGTCGTTCATTAGTGTAATGCATTACCGTAAAACACAATGACTTGTGCGACAACCGTTCATTGTTCAAAAACTTCCTAATTACAAAAATTATTATTAATAGAATAACGGAGAATAGGGAAATAACGTCCGACGGATTTAATTTAATTAAAAAAAAAAAAAAAAAAAAACAATAACTGCAGAAATCACCGGGCGTCGCGCGTCGTAATGTTATTATAATAAAAACTGAGGTAATAATTCGCGTGGGTTTCGACGTAATTATTTCATCCGGATTGAGCGTACGACGACGACGACGTAGTTATACCGACTTTTATAACTTTTTTTAACTCTCTCGTAAAACGCGTAATTATACTACGGAATCACTTACAAACGAACGTATGAAGTTGATAATATACGCGCGCGCGCGTCGTTCCTCTGTCGGCGGAAATAATCTTCTTATAAAAATATCTACAGCTTCTCCGGATTCCGTCGGACCGACTGCGCGCAAAAGTATTAACAATTAGACGCCGCCGCCGGCGGCTATAATTAAAATGCATTTAGTTTGACGATTTGTGCCCCGTTCGGCGAGACTCTTACGATGCGACGCGGGTACGTGCACTCCGGTCCTATCGAAACACGCGTTGGCGTGAAATCATTTCGATTTTCACGACAAATATTTTATGGTTTTCTTTCCCCGGGGCGTACGTAGGTACTATTCAACGCGCGCGCGCGCACTCAAAACGCTATTCTAACAACGCGATTTTTCAAACGGTCTGTTCAGTAGTAGAAGTACGGAAATAAGACTAAAACCGACTAATCGTGTTGAATTCGAAAAAAGAAATTGACATTTCAACGACTTCTAGAGCAAACGATGAGGTATTTATTTATTTATTTGTAAATTGAACGCGTATTAAACGGAAATATTTTTAAGGTTTAAAGCGAAATGTGAAATCTATCGGTTTTATTGCAATATGATCTACGTCGTTTTTAACCTGTTTTTTTTCTTCTCTCTTTGAAAATTCACTTTTCAATAAAACTTATTTTCAGAGTTGATTTTTTTTTTTTTTTTTGGCATTTAATCGACTTTAATACGTATATTTGTTCGTTAAAGATTCGTTTGGAATAATAATTGAGATTTTAAATTAACGTCTATTTAAAAAAAAAACGCCGGACCAGCAATTACAGTGCGTATTCGTTTAACGATAATGTATTTCCTAATTTCGACGAGACGTTCCGAGTGGCCATTATTACCTACTATTCCGGTAAATTAAAGCGCGACGTCCTTGGAGACATTATTTTCCACTAAGTGACATATTATAAAAAAAACATAGTTGAATACTAATATACTCGTTCGGATCGCGATGGGTTCTACATAACTGCTCGAGTGTTTTCAATAAAGAACAGGTATGAGTGCCAATAACGCGGGCGACGTTTTACGTCATGATAATAATGGTGAACGACGTGATGTTAAAATACGTCGCGTCGTACGTATTTTATATTTTACTTTCGCGGAAAAATCAAAAACAACAAAAAATCACATTAAATATCGTAGAGAAATTCGAAACTAATACGATTCGCGAGTTCTAGCAATTATTGGAATTTATTCTTCACGTCATTTTACCGTTGCGAGCATAGTCATTATTAACAGTTGGGATGTCGATGATTTTTGCATTTTTTCCCCCCTTTGATTCTGTACAATGCTGTCCTAGCTAAAAATTTGTTTCATGCTCCCTCGATGCAGAATATTCTAATTTTATTTTGCATCATTTTGCATTTTTAGGCATTTTTAGCTTTAAATGCATTTTTTTTCAACGCATTTTTCAACATTTTAAAGTCGTTTTTTGTAGTTTTCGTTCAACGTGGCACATTTTTCTCAAATTTTAGCAAGTATTAAACCCAAGTTTGGAAACAAATTTAATTTATTTTAAATCTAACTTTGGATTTGGATTTACTGTTTGAGACTTTGAGTGTTATAATATATTGTTGTCAATATAATATTGATAAAACAAGTGCTCTTTCAAACATACGGTTTTTTGAAGGTAATTTTTTGAAGTTTTTAGGGCATTTTTGCACTATTTTTAGGGCATTTTTGTGTGTTTTTTAGGTCACCCACATCCTATAACTCTAATAATCATTAAATTACTATTTGTTTAATTTAACGTACGACGTTACGCCGCGTTAGATGTCAATTGTTTTGCCTTTTTAATACACGTGTTTATCATTTAAATTAATAAATAAATAAATAAGAAATCCTCTAGAAAGTTTTCCCTTCTAGGGTTCGGGGGACGGGGGACGGGGGTGTAATTTTATCATACCAATTACGATTGTATAGTTCTACGCGAAATCGTTTATTTAAATTTAAAATATAGGTTACATAATAGTAGCAGGTAATCGTATTGTCTGAACCCAATATCGCCCGAACAATGGGGCAATGCCGGAAGTGACATCAAAAGAGAAAGTTTACCCTGTTATTGGATGTTCAGTCTGAGTTCGTCGTCGCGGACGGGTGAGACGAACGTGTTCGCGCGCCGTCCGTCGAAAATCGTTTCGCGGAATTCCGAGCGAATTCAAACAATATTATTATAACGCGATATACGAGTAGTGCGTTTTCAAAGCAGACGTTAATTTTTTTTTTTTTTTAATACGAGAGGGGGAGGGGGCGAGGAAAAGAAGCGTTTATTCAATACAGTATAGTTCTCGATTTACTAATTACGTTCGGTCGATAATATAGTAACGGATAGAAGAAACCAATCTCGTTAATGGCGAAGCGATGACGAAAATAATAATAAAACAAAATAAAGACAATATCGGAGCAAGATAAAAAAGAAAAAAAAATCCCACTGATGAAAAGGCACCTGATACTTTTCAAATAATAATAATAATTTCTCTTTTGTATTTTATATTTTTTCTTCTTCTTAATTCCTCCGACACACAAACGGTAACGTTAATTTTCGTTAGTGGTTTTATCTATTATCGGCCGGCCGCGTCCTATACATGTACGGTTTATTTCGTCCTTAAAAAAGCACTCTTCGCGCGCGCGCGCGCGCGCGCGTGTCACATCTAAAATTGATAATATTATTCGTTATTTTTTTTTCTAATTCCGTAAAATATAACATTAATGGTGTACTCGGGAGCGTTCTCGTAGTTTTCCCGCACACGCCGCAAAACGGACGAGATAATTATATTTCGTTTATAAAAGCCATTATGAGCTCGAGGTCTTAAAAAACGAATAATTTATTTCACCGACCGCCGCGCCGCCGTGTTGTCCGTTCAACAGACATACGTTTATTGTATCCGATTGTGCCTGCTCATACGTATTTGTCTCGCGTAATAATTATAAAGTCGACCAGATAAGAATAAAACACGACGACGACGTGGGGAAGTATTATTTCGTTACGACCGCTTCCGGTCACGTATCGGCGGCGGCGGCGGTATGCTCGCGCGTTTTGTTTTGACGACGGAATCGTCTCGAAAGAGTGTGGACGAAAACAATCAAATATTACGCCCGTCGTGACACGATTAAAACAGAATGTTTCGAGAAAAAAAAACCAAAAACGGTATCCACACTGCACCGGGTCGAGGTCGGATCAAGAGCAGGACTCGGCGGAGTCAGTCTGTCGTTCGACTACCGAGGTAGAGGGGTACGTACGTACGTACGTACGTATGATGAAATCTATATTTTGAAAATAATAATAACGTTTTCTAAGCTTCGGCGTGACGACGAGTCGAATCAATCGGTGCTTTAGAAAATGTCGAAAATAATACGAATTTATTCGTCCGACGCGATATAAATCGAATATAACGGGCGAGAACAAAGTGAAATTATTGGTTTTTGAATTCGAATTAAATAGTTAAAATTTACGAATACAGTTCTGGTGTACGCGAGTTTAAAATTTAAACTCGTTGGTTTTTTTTCCATTGTAGTCGGTCGATTTGATGATAATAATATTAGTAGAATACCGTGTGATATCAAACCAATATTCGTCTTCTCGTTATTGCTTCGGTTCTTCTTTTTTAACGTTTCTCACGTTTACGCTCTACGTCGACCGATCGTTGTCGTTATTCATCTGTTAGCGCGGCGCATTCTAAAATCCGTACGCGGTTTTTCGTCTCGTGCGTTTTTCGTGCGGCGACGACGTCCGAATAAATTTACGAGCACACGATCGGGTCTATTTTTGTTTTCGAGTCGTTAATTTTATTTCATTTAAGCGAGGTAACGGCCGTCTTCTTCGAGTCCGGCCCCCCGCTATATTGAGTCTTTATCGGACGGCTTCGCGACTTTGATACGATAATATTATCGTTACTCGTTGTTAAATACTATTATTACTGTCGCGGGCGATACGTATCGGCGAAAATATGATGGATGATACTCGGGGGGCGCTAAACACCGGGCATGTCAAAATTAGCCTCCCCCGTGACACACGACATCAAAAAAAAAAAAAAACAAAAACACTAACTAATCAGTAATCACTATTAACAATTGATTAGTTTTCGTTTATTTTTTTCACTAACCATTTAGTTCGCTCGATTTTTTCGCTACCTCGATTCTCGTGCACGATTATCATCCGTTAGACGATAAGTCAGTACAACCTATTATTGCCACCTTATTTATGTTCACGTTGAGAAGAAGGTTCTATAACCGCCCTCGAATACCAGCTCTTGCCCTCGTCACTCTGATTTCGGGTGGGTGTTTATCGTCGAAGCGTTTCGGTTCGTAAGATTTCCGTCCGCACGCTGCTCGAGAGTGACGTGAAAAAAAATAAAAAAAATAGGGCACATAATTCGCGCGGAGGCGTGAATAAAAAAAACCCGAACAAAAAAAGAACCGACGACGACGAATGGTGCGCAGACGTTCGCTAAAACACGAGTATCCACTCGACGACGACGGTCGCGTTCACTAAAAAAAGAAACGTTTACCGTTGAATTTGAACGCGTATTGATTATTTAATAACAAAAAAAAAAAAAAAATGTTCTCTCGCGCGCCCGCTGCACTACGCGTGGACTTAATGCGTTTGTGGGCGATATTTTTCAGGTCGCGAAATGGTCGAGTTCCCGTCGACGTTCCTCCTCTGGCTGCTGCTGATGTCCGCACACGATCTCGAGAGCACGACCACCGCCCTGTCGCACGAAACCCGTACGTATGATTTGCTTTGGTTTTTTTTTTTTATAATAATTATTAATAGCTTTTAAAGAGTTGAAACGCACTCGCAAACAGGCTTGTTGTTCGCCGCGTGGCGATAATTCTACGACGCGACACGCGTGATCTCTGGACGGCGGCGGCGGCGACTCTGCCGCCTCGAGAACGAAAAACATAATACGTATATTTTCTATGATAATTACGTATAATAGTAGTTTTTATACGTCTCGTCAAAATCGAAATAAAGTAAACCGGTATTTATTTATTTTTTGTCCACATCTCGGTGACCGTTGGTTCACGCTTTATCCCCAACGAATTTTTTTTTGTTCTCGCGTCGTTATCATTTCCCCTCGTCGATTATTCAGAACTATATTCGAACGTTTCTACAAAAACCAATCATTTTCAAACGCATTCGCAGATCCCGGAAACGAACGTTTATCACGATCTATGTAGAAACCCCGTCGAATTCTGTATAGCGCGTATTTTTCGACTCGAAATCGCTGTTTTCAAACGAGGCGAAAACATACACTGTAGGTACAGTATATCTAACGAATAGCTAATCGTTACGAACTCGATTTTTTCCTTTTATCTACGCGAAAACGGTCTAACTACCTACCTAGTCCTTTGAATCAACGTCAGTGCGCGCAGGACGTACGTCTCCGCAAAGTGTCGGCTCTGTCCGATAACAATCATTAATATCTATATCGAGTATTTCGGTATCCGGGGTTACCGTTTCGCAGGTAGTCGTGGTATTATATAATAATTATTACATTGTTAAACTCGTAACGTTTTTGGAAATTTTTGAAAAGCTCGACCGTTTCAACGGAGATTTGCCGACTCGTCCAGTGTACATATCAATCGATTCGATTTTAACGTTTTACTCGGTTCAAATAATTATTCGGCCGTGTCGTGTTTATCTCGAACCCGTCGCGTGTTTGCCGTTCGGCGTGTGTGTGTGTGTGTGTGTGTGGGTCTGTGTAATTATATAAATCATTAAGGACAGATCACAATCTAAAATAAGGTTATTTCGAAATAAAATTAGAAGGCAGACCCCCGGATTGTTTAATGATTATAAATAATTAGACCGACATGACTAAGGTTTGAGCTTATTCTAAATAACAATAATAATAATAATACGAGTAGTTAATGAAAAAAAAGAAAAAACCTTTCGGCGTATAATATAAACGCCGGCACACATAAAAGCGGCGAGAAGAATCGCGGAAAGAGGGGGTTGGTCAGCCACGTTTTTTTTTTTTTTCCATCCATAACCACGCGAGTTTTTTTTCCCCGACTGCGTACGTATTATAAGCGGTAGAACGCAAGTACGTATTTTCATCGCTTTTTCGTACTTTGGAAACCATTCGGACGCGCCCGCGAGGAGGTCAGAGGATAATAATACATCCTTTATTTGCTATCGATTGCTGTTATAACGCGAGCGATACGAACGCGTTCGTTTTGTCTACGTTTTTTACGTATATTATTCGTGTTCTGTGATACATCGAGGAGACGGACGATAAGAATCAAATATTACAACACAATTATACATGTAGATAATCTATCTATATATACAAAAATTTCGTGTCACGATGTATGTTCGCGATAAACTCCGAAACTACTGAACGGATTTTGATAAAATTTGGTAACCATTTATAATATGGTCCAACTTAAAAGATAGAATAGTTTTTTATGTGGCGAGCGCCGAGAATATTCTGGAACGGTTATATATATATATATATATGAAAATGGAGCCAAAAATGTAAAACAATTCATCGATTGAGAACGGCTGGGCCGATTTGGCTCAAATTTTTTTTTTGAATTGTTCGTAATTGCCAGGAGAAGGTTTTTACGAAAAAAAAAATTGAAAAAAACCCAATTAGGGGAGGTGCTGAAACGGGAATTTTGTGATGTACTTTTGAAATTTTAAATGGTTGCTATTGGTTATAGGAAAAAATCAGCCCATTTATATCATATAACCCATTCATACATATGTACGTATACCTATACTGTAACCATAGTGACCATTATCATTGTTTATAAATTTTTTTGCGAATCATTTTCAATTAAAATATATATACGTGTTTCATATACTTTTCACATATACGTACGTACATACTAACAATAGGTTAGTAATTTTTCATAATACAAAATCCCCGTTTGAGCACCTCCCCTAGGGGGATGTATATAAATAAATCTACAAACCTATTTTTCAAAATTCAACCCTTAAAAGAAGGGGTAAACTTTTCACGGGCTAGATTTTGAGATGCAACGATCAGCGAGTAATTTGCATTTTATATGAATAGATTATTATGTCATCAAAAAACCCGAAGATCTTTACCAAAAACGAATTGATTTTGCAATATCATATTATTACATAACTTTTATCGAAATTGCGTGCGTGCGATGAACAATAGAACTTTTTTCATCGGGCGGTCGAATACGATCGCAGGCCAATCTATAGTCATTGGTCGATAGGCTCGATGGGCGTATACAATTTTAAAGCGAAAACCCGACGACGTTTACGCAAAAGGTACGGATTTCGCAACGTCATATATTATTACATAACTTTTACCGAAATTGCGTGCGTGCGCGCACCATTCCTCTTTCAATCGTAGACGCCGTCGTCGCCACGCGCTTACAATAAGTCAGTTATTTTTTATACTGCAAAATTCACTGGAAACATATGGCAAAACAACGTTTGCCGGGTCAGCTAGTATTGCATAAATGAAAATCGTAATGAAAACCAACGTTTTCGTCCGACAAACTCGATATTATTAGCACTATTTGGATTCGGATGTACGTGTTAGAATATCAATAATTATCATGGATCCTGTTGCATTTAAAACGGCCGACGATAGACACGCGAATCAAACTGTCATTACGAATCCCGCAGCTGTTACGGACGACGCTACAGGCGTAAAACGCTCGTCGTTTTCCCGTAGTCGGAAGTCAGGTGGACGGTAACGGATAAAATTACCCCTCGGAGCGAGCGAACCTATTCTAATTCCGCCGTTTCATTACTGCGTTGGAATCGCGCAATTATTTCGGGCTCAAAGGCGCCCGGAAACAGAGACGCCCGCGCGGGCCCGCATCGGCGCGATCGTTTTATTTTCCAACTCCGTTAGTTCGACGCGTAATTTTTACTAAAACAAGTCACTTCACCCGAGACACACGACTAAAACGCCCAACAAACACAAGTATTTATACCGTAGTGGTTTGACGATCAAATCGTAAATCGAGCGATGGAGTTTTTCGTTTATTATTATTTGAAATATTTTCCAAAGCGGATTGAACAATATTCATTTGCAACGTTTCTGTCGCGGTCGGTTGTGCTCGACACGACGACGTCGAACAATGTACGGCGTTCGTAAACTCGGAGCTTACGGTTACGTTATTATAAGGTTTTAATCTCGGGCGAACGTCAGCCGAGAGAACGCAAAGCTGTTCGACGACGACACGAACCTTTGTCTTAATTAAATAAATTCAAATTCGTCCATATTTTTCTCGTTTTCGTTTTTTCGTCTTCTTTTTCTCCCTCCCCGAAACTCGATTCACGATGTACTCGTACTATGAAATATAAACTTATATAATATATTCATATAAATCTATGAATATTCATGTTCGAAATTATAGCCCCGCATAATGATTAAGGACCTTTTCACGTCTTTCCGTAAAACGAAATAAAAATCTCTTTTTTTTCCTCTCCCCGCCGCGGCGCGCCGTTTAATATAGGACCAGCGTGTGTTTTGTGCAAGTGTGTTCACACAGAAGGAAAGCCGACGGGTTACTACTACTCTCGGGTCATCGGTGGCCGAAAGAAATTTCCGCTCGCAGAGTGGATTATCCCGCGATTATTCCCCCGGTGAACAACGACGGCCGTAACCGCGATGTCTATACGTGTATCGCCGGAACCGCGGGCTTAATAATGTAACTCTACCGAGTCGCTACTCTCGCGGCGACGACGTCTTCAAATCACACAGACGTACAATAATTACGTATAGTAATAACAACCGCGCGTATACGTATTGCCCCCGACCACCCGGCGAAGTTTCGCTGATATTTAATTTTCGATTCCGAGCGGTAACGAGAAAACTTTTAATTATAAAATAACGCGTTCTCTCCTGCGGTTTTTATTTTTCCCCGCGACCGTCTCTGCTAATTACCAACGACGTCACCGTGACACCGGAATTATTATTAACATTATTATTGTTATTATTATTATCGTTGTTACGATATAATAATATAGTAATGAGCGCGCGTGTACACGACCCGGGCAGATACGACTCTATTATGTCGCACTCCTAGTACAAAACACTGCCACAACTCAAAATTCATCGATTTTGAGTTATGACTACTGTTGAATAGAGAAAAATAAGCTCTATAAAATGCAATAACGCCACATTCAATATCATTTTTCATTTAGCCACTATATATAGAGATGTGTCAGTATTGAATTATTTAAATGTTAGTTAATTTAATTTATCCAAATTATCACTCAAGTCAAAATTCAAGACTGCCTTATTTCGACTTGTGGCGTTGAGTGCAAAACGGCAATATTTAGAGTTGTGGCAGTATGGCATTTTATAATTTGTGATAGTGCAGCCACAACACGAAATGTGACTATAAAGTGCCAATCTAAAAATCAATTTCTGTATGCAATACAAAGTCACATCTCAAAATATGGCAGTCTTGCATTTACTTGAAAAATTGTAAATGGCCACAAGTTTAAATTTTTGGGTTTAAGAGTGTTTAATTTCAAGTGTTAAATTTCAAACGCATCAAGTAAAAAACTCATCAAAATATCCTAGGTCCAAACTTCAAATCGATTTTTCTCAAAACTATAAATTTCGAGTTGTGGCAGTCTTATTCTAGCAGTGCGATGTATTATTATAAGACGACGACGAAAGCCGCCGATATCGATGAAACGATTCGATTTTCGGTCAAACGCGTCGTGGGTAATATACGGTTACGATGAAAAACCGTAATCACTCGGCGCGGTTCATTTGACCGGGCGAAGGAGGTGCTCGCCGCGACCGCGTTACTTCTTAAATTTATTACAGCGGGCAACGTCGTCGTCGTCGTCGTCGTCCGCTCGTGCAACAACCGCCGCGGATTTTCGTTAATAAATAATAATAACTCGCGGAATTAAACTAATAACTTCCGCCGCCGTTCCTCCGTCACGCGCGCGCGGAGTCGCTGAAATTTCCCATTACAGCATGTCCAGATTACATAAAACTTAATGTTTTTAATGCCGACCCTTTTGTAATAACCTAATCCGGTATATTCTGTCTTGACCCATCGGCGTGTGACTAACGCAGATTAGCGCGACGTGTGCACTTTGGGGAAAAAAAAAGAAGCGAAAGAAAAGAAAACGTAACGTAACATGACGTAATATAATGCTTTTTAAGACTTTGCGAGACCTCCTTCGCGTTTACGAAACGTTCGCGTGAAAACGGCGAGATTTATTTAAACGCGAAATTCTTGATTGTTGTTTGTTCGACGGGTTAGTTTGTGCGGCCGATAATAAAACGCGGACAAACAATTCGTTCGGCGAAATCGAAAACGATAAATAATGTATCAGGCTGGAAATTACTTTCAAAATTTTATCACATCATCGGCGGCGGCGGCGGCGGCGGCGGGGCGAAAGCGTCGTCTCGTCATTTGATTGGGTTTCGGCGCGGTTAGGAACGATCGGTTTTCATTCACCCGCTCCGGTCGCGCCGAGCAAACGGCGAGATTAATAACGAAAAAAAAAAAATTAATTTAAATTTTTTACCCCGTAAAACGCCGCGTCGTTATTTCGCGCGCGTTTCTTTTGTTTTGCGCGCACAAAAATAACACATAGATCACATTTAACCAAATAAATATAATATATTATACCTATTCGTTTATACTCGTATTTTTAAATAACGCGTGCCGTTTTCTTTATGCGTTTATAAAAACGTGTCGCACAACACTATTTTATTCCGTTCGTTTTCCGTTTAGTAACAGCATAATAATGTACTAAAAACAAAAATCCTAACTAATATATTGTTATGTCGTTTCGAATGTTTTATTATTGCTGGCAAAAATCTATAGCTCTGGATTTTTCTCGTTTCGACGGTATTCGTTAAGAAGTATAATATTGCACTCGGGTGACAGGGTTTTCCGGCTTTGTTCTATGTATTTTTTTTTTTAATTGTAAACCCTTTTTTTATATTTTTAAATATCTAATACGCGCGACGTTCGCGCGATTGATTTTTTAAGCGACGTTTGAAATCACGACGAAATAAAATAATACGACGACGGCAGGTAGCCATTGTTCACGTAACGCAATGGAATAAAATATTATGTTATCCGATAGAAATTTGTCTTTTCCCTCTCGTCACGATATTATCAACTACACAAGCACTGCCCCAAACGATTCGTTTACAAAAGAGACGACGACGTAGAGACTTTTGTTTATCGAAAATCGAGTTGTTGGCGTTTTTCTTAAATTTTTTCCCCTACCTTTTCGCGTTACAACACCTACCTACTTGAAAATCCAAACCGAGTAGATAACTACTGAGAACGTCTCAGTAGCCGTTGGTCCGTTAGAATAGAATGGAAATTCGTTCGGAATCCAAGAAACGAAAAATAAGAAAAGAAGAAGCCCTCTCGCTATAATTTTCGCTGCCGTCTCGATTCTATACGAGGGGCAATCAAAAATTAAGTTGCATTTTGCCATATTTTTCGTCCTAGTGAATATAACACTACACACATTATACTATCAACGTATTGATTCGTAAATTGATAGTTAGTTGTGTTAGGCTCATCGGTAAAAAGTCGACAATCATGGCTACTGCTTCTATTATACGTCGTCCAAAATTTAAATTCGTGCAGTTATTCGATTTTTACGGTTGAAAAATTGTATAAACCAGTACGAATACACGGGGAGCAGTGTAAAGTTTACGGTGAAAAAAACAATTTCGAAATGTGCAGTTGAAAAGTGGTGCAATATGTTTAAAAATGGCCGAACGGACATCGACGATGGGAGACCGTGCACACAGCAACGAACGATTGACAACGTCGCGCGCGCGAACGATATATTATTCAATGAAATCGGCTTTTTTTCGACCACCCACCCAGGTGTTTTTCAATTCAGAATCTATGCAAAGGGGTTCGACAATCAGCTCCGCAACCTACTGCGAAACGTTAAAAAAATCGAGATCGGCGGCCAGGAAAATCGACGAATTTACGTATAATAATATCCTTTTTTTATTTATTCTATTCCTTTGGACGATATCGACTGTACTCGAGTGCGGCGGATATAATACGTATGTCGGCGTTTTATCATCATCGTCGCGTTTATCCCGTTTACACGTCGTCGTGCGCGCGCGCGTAACAACGCTATAATATTAAAATAAAAAAAAAAAACAGAAGAACGCGCACAATTCGTATTCGTAAAGTCGCGGGTAACGAGGTCAATGAGCGTTAACCATTAATATTATTAAACCGACTACGTCTATACGGGCAATAATAATAATTATACGGTCTTAACGTATTTTTTTGCACGCGAGACTCGACTAATATACGTGTGTATGTATACATGCGCGTACGCGCCGCCGCCGCCGAGCGCGCAGATAATTAAATGTCGGGCGGGTAGTTTTTTTTTTTTTTTTCCATACCGTCGTCGTCGGGCGGGCGTATTATTTCAATTTTTTTTTTTTCTCGTTCCCCGTGTCCGACGGCGGCCGTGTGTGTCGCGTGCCCGTCGTTTAAGTGTCGGACGGAGGAATATTATGCGAACGCGCGTTGAACGTGTGACGGAAAGGAAAAAATTAAATAAAATAACCGCGCTACGTCTACTCGTCCTGTACTACGAGTCTCGCTCGAGCGTCGTCGCGCCTTCAAAGGAAGGCGAAAAAACAAAGTCGTCGTGACGATAATCTGCTTTTTTTTTTTAACGTGCTCGTCGATAGTTTTCGCGATCGGAATAACGCGAGCTCGCGAAAAACCGACGTTTTTTCGTATCGCGTTTTTATTTTTCTCTCCTCCGCAATACGATCCGAAATCGCGCGCTGCTCGTGTCCTATTGTTGTGTTACGCGCGGGGCTCGCATAAATAAAGGGTTCAAAGCTCATTTGGTTCTTCTCGCGTTATGACTTTTATTTCTTATTTTTAATGAGGTCAATTCGTCGTTGGAAATCCCGTGTTTATTATTATTATTATATTTTTTTTCCTCCCGTCAAATGTTTTTGTTATTTCGCGCAGTCGTAGAACGTTTGGCGCGCGCGCGCGCGCGTGATTATTTTTCAACGTCTCGAGGAGTCGAAAAGGACAAAAATACTCCTCGTATATTATTATTATTATTATTATAATAGACATCTCGAATCCAATTTATTTTTAAGATCTGATAATATTATAATAATAATACGAACAATAATAATATTATATAGTATTCGGCTTTATAGTAATATTTTTTAAATTATCATTATTATTATAATAATTGTTGTGCGATCAACAGACGAGATACGTCGCTTTTGTCGTAAAACATACTCTTATAATGATTATCATTGTACTGATTATTATTATACTCGTTATAATATAAAATAGTCTTTTTGAATTTCCAAACGTCTCGTCGTATTTCGTTTTCATACGCTAATTTCTTTAAACCCGAAAACTATACGGTATTGCACTCGAAACGCGTGTTATTAATTTATTGTATTATTAAACGTATAAAATTATTATTTATGAGTATTGACCCTGTTAAACATGACTATTTTGTTGATTTATTTTCTATTTTTTTTTTTTTTTCATGTCATTAATATTATTTACAATAGTAGTACAATTATTAATTTGAAACGCAACTCGGCGATAATAATATTATAACGATCAATCGAAACGATTTACCTCGGAACCACGCACGCGTGTTTTGACGATTCGGCGACGGGATAGATCCGGTCGGCTTCGCCGCACAACAAAAAAACACCGGATGCAAACTTACAATATCGGTTACCACGGGCGACTAAAAAATAAAATATTATTCTAACTAGGTCGTGGTTCCGCGATAGGGCGGGCGTTTATGAGTGAAAAAAAAAAAAAAAAAAGTTACTTTTTACCGAGTTATTTAATGAGGTATCTTTCTTTTTTTTTTCTCTTTTTTTTTTATTTTCTTTTTTTTTTACGGTAATCCTGACTTAATGAGTTAAGTTGTTTTCCGTGATTAATTATATTAGTATATTGCCATGTTAAGTTAATATTTTACCTTTTATATAATAAACCTTAAACACGGGTTTTAAACGTATATTTTAATCTTTATTGAGAAGATCCAATGCCGCGCGTCGTCGTCGTCGTTTTGCGCGATAATTATTATAATTTTCAAAGTAAATCGATAACGTTTAAAAGTACATCATTTTTACGCCCAAAAATTAAAATAGACAAAAATCATCATAACTTTTACTAACTCTTTATCGGAGTAGGTTGTTGGAAAAACAAAAACGTTCGTACAACCATATAGGTATATGATAATATTATAACCAACTTGATTCTTATTATCGATTAAAATATAGTATGTGAGTAAGTAATAATTATTATTTACATATTTTTTTCAGCCGTGGTGCGCGATCGACACCGTGTTTTTTTTTCTCGCATAGAAAATAAATCGATTTTTAACAAAACCTAGGTGGTTTTTTCACCAGTAACAAGTAAAACGAAAAAAAAGAAAGAAAAGTAACTAGTGAGTAATTTTCCGTTCGTCTTACGTTTTCGACTCAAATTATTATCGAGTCGTAAAAAAAAAAAAAATAAAAATAAGCCGACTTTGTCGGTCCTCGTGTTTCGTTGTTTTAACGATTTTTACATAACTTTTTATACTTTGTATAACAAACGACGACGACGACACTCGACAAACGTCGAAACGACACATTACAACGACGTCGTCGTCGTCGTCGTAATAATAATATTTTTTATTCGCTTTGGTAAACACATGTAAATGAATTAATAAAACAAATAAAAAAAAAAAAAAACCCAAACGTTTAAATGAAAATATATTATTTCGCGCGCGCGCGCGGGGGGGGGGGGGACACGCGTAGTTTTCTTTGCGAGCGCAAAACATGATTTTTATGGAGATTATTTTCCGTGTGACGATAAATATTGTGCACACAGTGAATGACGTTTCAGCACTTCTCAATTCTAGACCCTTTGTGTGTGCGTACCGAGTAGAAGACGCGCGCAGGTACTCGTCGGAGTAAAAGTGCTTTTTAATTCTCTTTTTCCTTTTTTTTTTTCATTTTACCTCTGTACTAGCTACGAATACACATTTGTACAATACGCGGCCACGGTTCAATTTCATCATCCGCAGCGCGGCGCCGAAAATTATTCGAAAAATCGTTAAAAATACCGACAACAACGACGACGACGAAAAAGCACTCGTTACGTTTAATCGCAATAAAATATATGGCCGAGCGACGTCGATGTTTTCTAATATCAATCCAAATCGGAATAATCAGCTGTTATTCTACTACGGCTGAATTTTACGCGAAAAACTTTCATAAAGAAATATTCCCGAGCGCGGTTGTATACATTGTCGTCGTGACCGTGTGTAGTGTGTGATTTATGAATTTCGAAAATCTTTAAAACGATACGCTCGACGATCATGTTAAAAAACACATCCCCTTTGACAATAAAGAAACTACAGAGAGAGAAAAAAAAACGTACTAAAATTCAAAAATCTGGAATTGGACAGGTACCTATTAATATCTACACCAGTGTTTCCCAAAGTGGGCAAATGGAAGTTACAAGCTTAATCGGGGGGCATTTCATTACAAATCGGGAGGCGGTGACAGTTTCATCTATCGTTATCGCAATAACAGAAACACCGTACGTGATCTAAATTTGTTGAAAAACGTAATTTGTTGTGTATTATTTTATTTAAATTTTAAACGTTTTTCACATCATGGCTGAATCGAAGACACCTGCAACCACATCCACATCTCATTAAGATATTTATTTTCATTTGTACCTATACAAATATATATAAATATTTATAAACAATACATTTTATTTACTTTATTACTTTTGTAACAATATTTTTTTTAAGGGGGCGTTTGTCGGATTTTTTTTTCGGAAGTGGGCGGTAAAGATAAAAAGTTTGGGAAACACTGATCTACACGAATATTTGTGTTTCCTCCACAACGTCCAGCGCTTTTCGCTCTGCCGCCACCAGAGTCACTCTTCGCAAGAGGTCGAAGTCACCAGAGTCACTCTTCTCGACTAGAAATAAATTTCGAAATCGAAAATTAGCGTATTCGAGCCGACACGACAAGTGGATTGTTATCACTTCGGGTCTCCGAGTCTTTAGTAAGTTCGTGTCAAAGCATTGGTCAGAGTATAGTATTATACCGTGTATACAGTGAACTGCGAGGAGATGTTTTTCCGTCCGCACGCAAAATATTTCTAGAAAACGCGCGCGCGTCGTCGTCGTCTCGCGACCGACTTGGGACCGGGGGAGTTTGCCAAGTCCGAAACAATCGCGAAACAACAAAGTTTGCGACGCGCGTAGTTCCGACGATCCCGTGTTTGCCGAGGTCTCGCACGACGCGCCGGGGATTTTTCGCCCGGCGAGAGATTTGACGTCGACGACGCGCGGTTTTCGCCGAAACCGACGACGCGGTCCCGCAAACAGCGCGACGGCCTGCAGCGGACTCTCGCCGGAAAACGGAACGCGCGCGCGTCTTGACGTTTGACCCGCATCAAAGCGTGTTTGTCGAGACGCCCGCCCCCGCGACGTCGTCGACGAATCCGTCGCGGTCTCGTTCACGGGAAACAGATCTCGGCTCGAAATTCACGCGACGTCGTCGTTCGAGTCGTGTTCGCGAAATGACGTGGACGATTATCCACGTACGTATGTTTTTTTTTTTCGTGTTTTTATTCTCACAAACTCACCTAACGATCGAAACCGTCGAAAGAGGAATCGAATTTTTAAGTTTTTTCTTGATATTATTATTTTATGCTCCGAGACGAGAACCGAAACGAAAAGATACGTTTCGATAACAAACGAATCTTAATTTGATCGCTAATTTTTTCTCGCGTCGTCGCCTTCTTTTATGTTCTAAAGTAACCGTCTCGACGACGACGTGGTCTTCTTTTACACGAAATCTCCCGTCGGACGAGAGAGTGAAATCGGCTTAGTGACGTCATCACTTACGACGAATAATAATAATTACGATCGAAAACGCCGAAACGATTTCGATACGATATTACTAAAAGAGCTCAGACAGAACAACACTAAAATGTTATATTCGAAAATGTCATTTAGATCTGCAACAAAACAATGTTTTAAGAAGTGCAGGCGGCCCGTCGGGAAAACTATCGAATTCCCAGTGGCCCGATCCGCCGCCTTTATCACGGGTATTGTTACCGAATAATCGATCAGCTGATGATATTATTTTTATCATTTTCACTCGACTGTGGTTACGTTTAATTTTTATCACTCGTCATCTCTCCGCAGCGTACCGAAACACTGCAGAACGACGGGAAACAACGACTTTCGGATTTGTTTTTGGACACTTGGATTTATTTGAACTCGAGTTTACACGTGAAACGACACGGCAGTAGAAAAACATCTCCAAAAGTTTGAGTTGAGTTTATAAAATAATTGAAAAATATTATAATAGTCCGTTTGTCACGAGTCGACGTGGATTATAATAATTATTGTTTATCATAATAATAACAATATGATCGTCGATTTATAAATAAATAGTATTATATAATATTCATCTAAAAATGACGAAAAAACGTATTTTTTATTTGTTTCGAGAGAGAAGAGAGGCGATCCAATGAGAAATATTCGAGAAAGTCGAACGCCGACGATAAAAACCGAGTCTTCTTCAAAAAAAAACCCCCGTTTTTAACGGTCGACGAAATCTGAAAGAATTATGAGTAATTTAAGGTGACACTTGAATCGTAATTTGAACACTAATTGCGTTGCTATTCAAAGAAACCGAAACGATATCGTACGATTTAAAGTAACGCGGAAAATATGAGCGAGCGAGCGTTTTCATACGACAGCGTTTGAGCGTTGGAAAATTGAATTTCACGACACAAGTAATACGTAATTCATTTAAATCGCACGTAATATAATATTCGCGTAAGACTTATGCGTTATAGCTCGTACGGTGTTGAGAAATCGTTACGTTTATTCGGCGTCACGTTTCCGAACGTTCGTAACGATTTCGGAGATTAACATTTTTCGCGCGAATAATTCAAAACGGCTGCCTGCACACACGCGCCCATACTTCAATGGCGCTTTTTTTTTTTTTTTTATCGACGAATACAATTTTTTTCACGTTTGAAATTTTACGCGTCGTCGTCGTGAGTATCCGGGGGTTTTTTTTTTTTTTTTTTTTTTTTTTAAACGACTTTTAGTGTCTATTGTGCGCGAAAAAAAATATCACGCGAGATAAAAACCTAGTGACAAAAACGACTTTTATTGTTTCAATATTTCGTGTACACCGTGCACACGCTCTAATCGATAACGGCGGCGTTCGCCTCTCGCCACCGAGTTAAGTTTTTGCCGAGTTGTATATTTTATTCGCCGGCCGCCGTGTTTACTCCGTGTTGGCGCGCGAAAGCGTCGCGCGTCGTCTCAAAGGACCTCATACCTATAACCTACGGCGATCGTCGATTTCGAGACGTGGTGGACCAAATCGGCCGCGGTTTTCATTACGTACTACCGACTATTATTCGACTAATAATTTGCACGACCAGCTATATACAAATCATAGAAATTAGTCGACTAATTATTTGACTAAAATAACTGATAACTCGGTAATTCTAAGAAATCTAAATTGTAGTCGTAATATTCTATTTAAAACTAGTCAAAACAATCATGCTAAAGTTTGCAATCGGTCCAATAAAAATCAGTTGAATAATAAAAAAAAGCAAATTGAATAATGATAATAAGTTAAATAATAAATAAATAAATCGAATAATAATAATTAGTCGAATAATAAAAATGTTCGAGTAACTAAATTAGTCATATGGTACTAATAATTAGTCACTTTTGCCCATCACTAGTCGTAACGTCAATAATTATTATCGCGACGCGAAATAGTGTTTTTTACCTACGCGAAAATCGATCGGAACAATGGATCCGGAGAGACTATGGAAATTCAAATGGACACGTAGCTTTCGGTCGGAAAGAACGCGCGTCTATCGTGCATCATATAAATTACGATATCAAGTATAAAACCCCTTTGTAGGCCGAATAGAACAACGGCCGAGAGCTTATGTCGCCGTCCCCGCCCGTTTCGTTTCCAATAAAATCAATATGTTATATATTTTCAAAACGCGATACATTATTATTCTTTCATAATACGATTTCCATCGCGCGCGCGCGCGTTCGTTCCTCTCGTATTATTATACTATTATTATAATGTAAGCTCTTCGACAACGCCGCAGGAATACGTATTTTGTTTCGCGCGTACCCGAGTGTATTCAACCGAACCGACCGGGCCGACGTTTTAATTATCGGCCGACTTATTTACGATCTCGAACGATACTCGTCGTCGCGTCGACCGATTTCCAATACCAAACACGAATACTCGAAGGATTTTTCCTACAATCGCACGGCCTTGAAAAAAAACCCACGTGACGCGGGTAAAACCGATCGGCTATAGCGGCATTCGGCGGCGGCGTGCGAAAACGGACGCGATATCGTTTGATATATTTTTCATGAAAAATAATTCGGGTTCGTTTTTTTTTCCCGACACTCGCAGTATCGTGTTAAACGCATATCAAATTATGTTTTCATGCGATAATCGTCGTACCACCCCTATTACGTTCGCGCGTAATGACGGAGTGAACTTCGGGTCATTCGGGGGGTTTTTTCTTTTTTTTTTTTTTCTCCCCCTAAACATCAGGTATAACGCGCGTTGTTTATTAATCATCGACTCTCGTCGTCATCGTCGTCGGCGTGTAATCAATTTCGAGTGTCGAACACATATTTCACGTCGATAGAAAACGCGTTCTCTATTGTTCTCGTATTTAAACAATATATAATTCGCAAGCGACGGGATAGTTCAAAGACGGTTTTTTGCTCTGGCGCGCGAGTCGTCGGATCGATGCCGACACTACGACGACGACGTGCGCAATATGACACACTGTTTTCCCACTACGCGCGAATTTTCGACGGGCGCGCGTACGACGGAATTTCGGTTTTCGCAAAGCATCGACCACGTGTAATTATTAAAACTTGACACTCGAAAAGAGGCAAGTGGAACAATAATAAAATATATTAAAAAATCCAAAAAAATAGGCCAGACCGTACAGCCGTCACTGTGTATAATATTTCGACGGGGCAAGCCAAACCATCCAGATTCAGTGTAATATTATAAGGACCTGTCCTACGTGAAATCCTTCGATTTTGGTTTATTACATTATGGTATTTTATTTTTTATTTTTTTCCTCTGTAGCGGAACAAAACGAACGAAAATAATATTTCCTACTATAGAAACAATACGCAAAGTACAATACAGTCGTTCGTTATCGTTATTGGACGACGACGACGACGACGGAGGGACACAAACGTTTAGGTGTTGTGTTTTCTGAAAACCGAACGCGCCGATTACGACGGGGCACCGGTATTGTTTTGCAATATTCAACGTGCGTTTGTGTATGGGAGGCGGTCGGCACACTTCTCTCCGTTTAAATAGACGCGCACTTGGCCATTCCGTTACATCTCTCTCGGTAAATCACGTCTACCGCGCGTCCCCTTGGCAATACGGACGTTAAATAATTTAGATAACAACGGCTCTCTCGCGAGCGTGTGTTTTACGTGCGACGTGTGTAAAACAGACCGACAGTTTTATCGGCACAACGTTATATTATTATGACGATAATATTTTTATGTTTGGAATAATAATAATAATTGTTATCGAAAGAGTCTGCGCGATACGCGACGCGGCGACTTTTCGGTCGAGGAGGATTAAAAAAAAAAACGTTACTTTTCATTTCCCGCCGCAATCTCTATTTTAATCATCGTCGATTATAAGCATTACGTATTTTTTTATTTACTTGTCGAACGATTGAAAAAAAAAAAAAAAACAACTACAAACGCCGAATCTTTTCGAATTTCGTTTGTTTTATGCGACTGCGTCAGGATTGCGTCTTAATTTTACGCACCGGTGCGAATATTTCTCTCCTTTATTTATATAATCGTTAATGAAAATTCGACCGCCGCGCCGCTTCTAAATAATATCACAACGGTCGATACGTTCGATGCGTGAGACTCGTAGAACTTCTCAAACCTTTAAAATAATAATATATATCATTTTCGCGTAACTATATTCTCGAAAAGCCATAATTCACGCCGAAACACTAAATAAACGCGTTTTTTTTTTTTTCAAAGTAAAAAACATCGTTTACAAGGTGACGTTTTTTTTTCTTTTCTTTTGTTTTCAAATTTAAGGTGTTTGCGCTTACCAACACTTGCGTTCCTTTAATCCGACTTTGTTGCCATGTAATATTGTGTATGACATAATAATAATAATAATAATAATAATATAACGCGAGTGAAATATAATGTATGGTCCGGTCGAGTTTATTCCCTCGCCCCCCGCTGATAAAATCCTTGCCGGCGACGCGACGGACCGACGATATTGAGTTATTATTTATTTCGCGTACGACGTGTTAAACAACTAATTTTTAGAAAGAAAAAAATTGAAGGATTTTCGGAACGATTTCTCTCGACGCTTTTCCCCCGTTCGCGTTTTCAGTGTGACGCGCACGTAACGAAACGTTATTCCGACGAGACGAAAAACTCGCCGCGGCGCACAGGAATCTCCAGGCACCTCTACATAGCGGACACCTCCGAGAGCCGACTGTTTCCGAAAACCTGGACGATTTCACTACGTTTCTATAATATGGAAAAGTCATTTGAATACGAGACGCTCTCGGAAACGAAAATCGAATTTTCGACGCGGACAATTTTATTATAAGAGTTGGAAATAAACGCGGGGAGCAGGTCGGTCGATCCGCAAGCCGCGTTGAAATACAGACCGAGCCGTTGGACCGTATGTACGCTTATTATATAAATACGCCGCTAGTACAACTAAACTCGTGACGGTCAAACGGAGAATACGCGACCGTGAATATCTTTTTATCCGTCCTTTCGACGTCCGTACCAACACAGCTGTAACAAGACACCGGAAACGAACATTCCGTTTTCGCCTCGGCCGACGACGTTTCGAAATTACAGTCGTTTTGACGTATATAATAAAAAAATAAATCAACCGCCGCCAATAATTTATTTATTTTTATTTATTTATTGATTTAACGGGCTAGAGCCCTTTGAATATAAGGTATAATACAATTGACAAGTTACATGAACGGAAACTTACATATTTCAATTACAATAAAAAAAAGGAAAAAATAATAAGAACTATACAAAGTATAAATACAGAAATACAACTAATTGCTTAAATGGAAAATGTTAATAACTAATAAACATCGTTATTACATCTTAATATTAATAATACATTGCAATTTATTACGATTAAAGTCAAAAAAATCAATTGATGGGGATATTTTATTAGCTAGTGACAGAGCACGATGGAAAAACGAATCGGCACCATAACTTTTGCGATAATATTCAGTTTCGTAGTTTATCTCGTCTATCGAGTGTACGCTTTTCCTCCATGCGAAAACATTACGTTCCGAACGAGCTTAAGGATCATTTGCCAACGTGTCTATATAACTTTGAAGGCGTACGCGATCGGTTATAAAATATAAATCGATTAATTTCAGCGAAACAATAATAACGCCGCCGCGTGTCTCTCTACATCGCTACGAAAAAAAAAAAAACACTCGGAACCGAAACCGCCCGGCCGCGAAGTCGCGGACACCTCAACTGACCGGATTTCGGCGACCGAATACAAACACGTCCGGCGAGTTTACCGCATATCAGTGCCGCGTGCGGGGCTGCGGCGGCGGTCGCTTTATGCGAGCGAGGCTAATTTCATTAGCGCCACGCGTTGATAACGTCGAACTCGTCGCGTTTGTCACTGACGCGAACGCGAAAACGTGCCGCGTCGGATGGACACGAGTGTCGGCCTCGACACGGCTCGTAGTTTTCGACGAGCACAACAGACGAACTTTGAAAACAGGTCTGAATTTACACGTCGATCTACACACCGAGAAGCCGGAACAATCGGACGCCGAAAGAATCAACGACGACGTTCTTCTGCGAAATCGTTACGGTTGTATATTATGACGTCGAGAATTCAACCAAGTGCCGACTTTATCATTATTACTATTATTATGACGACGCGATATTTATTCACACGTATTGTTTTACGAGCCCGAGCCGTCGTCGCCACTGGTTTTTTTTCTTTCTTTCTAAATACGACGCGTCGCCCGCCCGCCCGCCCCCGACCGGCGAGAAGAGCGGACGCGGAACAAACGAAATCGATAGGCACTCGCGAGCAGTGCCGTTTCTCCGGAGCGAAATACTACGTGTGTTCATGTGTAATGCATGCGACCGTACGTAACGAAATCACTGTACGAGATGAAAAATAATTTCCACGACTGATATACCGCCGGAGCGGGCGATAAATATTTACACGAGCCTACGCACGCTCTCTATATATACTCGTATATATAACTCGCGCGCCGCACGCCACAGCAGAAAACAATAAACTCGGGCTCATAAACGTCGCGCATACGATTTATTCGGCGTTCGCGTGTGCATCAATTCGTCAACTCGAAAAGTTTCCGTCGTCTCGTAGTATTATAATACGTCATATTGTTATATAATAATAATATGTCGTTTACCGACGACCGGCGTGGCGGGCTCGAGCACGATCCGATCGCGGCCGCGGGCTTTCGTCGACTTTAATCGGCCGGTTTTTCGTTTCGCGTCGTACTCGTACTTTTTGTTTTTCCAAAAACACTTTTTATCATTTCAAAAACCTCACTACCTACACCTATTTTCGGGAAAATCGATACACACAGAGCTCAACGACTTATTTTTCCATCTACTGACTTCAAACGGCGACCAAAGTATTTATAACAAATCTGTACCAAATTACTTTTATACACCACGTGGTTTTCGTCGACTGTTAGCGAGAGAGTAGTAGAGGTATTTCACTTCGAGAGATTTTATTTACCAAAAGTATCATCGTGATTATCGTTCCGACGTCGTTGATTATATCGTCGGTACACAAGAATAGTGACACAACTCAAAAATTGGCATTTTCGAGATTATTATGAAAATGCATTGCAAAATACCCATATTTTTATATTCAAGAACGACATTTTTGATGTTTCCAAAAATCGCCACAAGATAACTGTAGTGACGTTATTCCCTTATCCGCATAATCGCTAGTTTGTAATCACGAAAAGTGACACAAATCTAGTTGTGTCCGCCCGTCAAATTAAACATCATTAAACATCATCATTGATTTTCGACTACAATGACACAAATCGAAATGTGACACGTTATTCTGTTATCGTTATTTTGAACAGTGACACAAATAGGTTGATAAAATATCATTAGGTGGTGATATAATGTTTTCAGGAAAATCGTCATAACTCACAAGAGAGATGAAATAGAACAATTTTGCAGTTTATTCTTAGTTTTATCAAAACTAACTTGTTATTGTTAGGATGAAAGGTAAATAGTTTTATTGATTCCAAAAAAGTTTTTCAAAATTTTAACGATCCTAAATCGTGATGTGCTTTACAAGAAACGGTAAATTTTTAATCCGCTGTACTGGAAAATCTACTTTTATGAGTTGTGTCACTATTCTTGTGCACCGACGATATATTTCCCGGATAAGATTTAAAAGCCTGTGATTCGCGGACAAATAAATGTTGTAGTCTAAAAAATCATCGCCGTCGAGGAATTTGTACTCGAACTCGTTACGACATTTGAAAGTCATGAGAATTGCAAACGACACTGGGCGAACGGGAAAAGTCTGGAAAAATCGTCCTCCCGAAACGTCGAACGTTCTTCGGCGGCGGCGGCGGCGGTGTGTCGTGTTCGAACTGTCCTCGCGCGATACTTTTACCGTATTATTAAATTGTCCGCTTTCGATATCTTTGCGGAAAAGAAAAAGACGGTCTTCTCACCGTCTCGCGTGTGTCGGGCGACCGACCAATTATTATTATCGAGTTCGGGCCATTTATACTGGTCGCGGCCAACGGGGGGCGGACGAAAGTTTTACGATAACGCCGCCGCCGCGGACCGGAAAATCTTTTGTGCGCTTTATAAATATTATAATACGAATAATACATAATATATCTATATACCCGAAACACCGGGTTTTACGTACGATATTTAGGCGCGGCGCGTTTTTACGACGAGTGCATAAAAATATTGACTTTCGATCGCGCGCCCGTCTTACAGATTATAAAGGTACGGCGGCATAAAAATATAATAATAATATTATATACGTAGACGGACGCGACGCCGTAGTTTATTTTTAAGTTTAAAACCGAACGCGGCTTTGAAAAATACAGACGACGACGTTAAAAACACGGAATGTGGCGGCGGTCGATGTCAATTTGTTCGCGTCGACGCGTCGCGGCGGCGTGGCGCAGATATAAATTTCGGAATGTGTTCATAAAAAATTTACCACTCGAGTCGGGAATAGAGCACGCCGTCTTTTATAATCTTTCAGAACTACGTAGATGTATAGATAAATAAATAAAAATATAATTCGAATCTCTTGCCGTTTATTTATATCAGCGGTTCTCAAACTTTTTTGTTCGCCGGGAGCCCTTATGTTTCTAAAAAAAAAAAAAATTCCGGAGCCCCAAAAATCAGAAATGTCTATTTGAGACAACAATATAATAATTCATAAAAAATGATGTCAATTATTGTAAATGATTACCTTGCTTTTTATTTAAAAAAATCAACTAAATTATCGTACGTATATTATGTCAACGTGTAAACGAACGAAAAACCCGACTTTTATCTCATTTTGACTGCGACACAAAATAATATAATATTATGTTGATTTATAAAATATATTATAGTTTAAACGTTTAAAATAATACATATTGGTACGGTGCAAATAATATTTGAATATAAATATAAAAATTAAAAATGTAACTAAGAAATATAGCCACGGAGCCCCTGGACTACTCTCGCGGAGCCCGTAAATATCGTAAATAATAACGCGAATCGATTAGATTTCCCGTGCGCGCGCGTTTTTTACTAGACCGTTATTTTTTTCTCTCTCGATAATCTGTCGTGAGTTCTCGCGTAGACTACCGACTGTTGCGCGATCGGTTCTCGCCGGGAACAATAAAAAAACATTTCGACGGAATACCGCGGGAGCCTTGAAAACGCGTCGCAGCGAGACGTAACGAGAGCGATAATAATCACGTACGGCGAATTGGCGCGCGTAATCCGCACGAGCAAATAAATAAAAACAAGTAAATACGGGAAATATCGATAAAAACGTGCGTATATCGTTAACACGACCGTATAAATCCCAACGTGTAAAAAAATATATTATATTGTATATTTTACGTCGGCCGACCGGTGGCGTTGAAGCCGACTTGTAGTTGTTATAATAATAATAATTGTCTTATTCAAATACACACGGTTCGAGCGGCGGCGGGGAGGAAAAAAAATAATAACTTGTAATATTAATTTATTACGTCGGGGGGCGAATGAAAAAAAAAAAAAAAACAAAAATTATACCCGTATAATAACGAACGAACGAACGTACGGCGTAAATGTATAAAACGGTTTATTTTTAATACATAAATATTAATTTTTCGTCGTAAAAGTATTACAGAAGCGGGTAGACAGTCAACAACAAGAACAACAACAACAACAACAACAACAAGACGTGAGTTATACGATGTTTTCCGACGGGGTAAACATAAATACGTATATTACCGTTGTAATTTTTTTTTTATTCTTCTCGTGTGCAACACGCACACGGGGGGGATAATGTGAAGCGAATGAATTATTGCAGGCGTGCGCCGCCGTCGCTTTCCGACGCGTCGCCGCTGCAGCACAGGCTAAATCAATTTGCTCGGTCGCGGCGGCGGCGGCGTAATGTTTCCCCGACTTACTATTGTCTCGTCGTCTTGTATATCGATCGCGTTTTGAAAATCGTCCGACGTCCTCCCGGGAGCGTTGAACGGTATTGCTAGCGGAGGTGTATCCTTTTTTCGGTTTTAGTTTTTCTTTATTTCATTCACAGCATAATATACAATATATAAATGACGATAAAGAAATAACTCGCCTACTATAAGCTTGTGCGTTTAAATAATGAATGTTTTTGCGCGGAATGGAAAATCGTGGAAATAAAACAGCGACAACAATTTTATTTGTCGCCGTTTCGGTTTTTTCCCCCTGTCAATGCCGTTGAAAGCTGTGACCTGGACGACCGTGTCCAGGGCGCCGAAAATCATTTCAGTTCCGTCGTCCTTTTAATTCGCACGAGCGATCTATGCGAAATATTTACCGTCCGTCACGATAAACGCCCGGAAAGAAGCCATCGAATCGTTTTCCGAGACGAACGCTAGTCGAGCTCCGACATTAATCGCGATGGTATCAAAACGAAAATCACTCCGGGTCGACACACGGTTTTTATTTTCGAATCTTTTACCGCCGCCGGCCCTAATTTAGCCGAGTATTTCGCGTACACGCGCGCTTTGGGAACCGCTGGTTATCGCGCGAAAACGGACGACTGCGGTCGACACGACGAGCGGAGCCGTATCGAGACGACAGAAATTAAAACGAAAAAAATCAACAACGAAACACTCGTATGACTGACGCGCGATAATGTAAGCCAATTCGTGTGTTCCTGTCTGGTCATGCGTGACGATTGAACAACGCAAACAAAGTATTGTTTTTTTTTTTTTTTACGCGTGTTTTAATTATTATCGTTTTTCGTTTGTTCCTTTCATATCGTATTATCGTTATTATTATTATTCGAATCTTTCTGTTTACGTCATCGGTTTAGTGAGTTTTATTTCGCACAATATTGCGAATCTCGACAACGAACACGCGGAACATTCTTCGCCGAATTCTCGCCTCGTTCGAAGGACGAGGGTTGAGAAAAAAAGAAAAAGCCCTCGAAACCTGACGATTATTATTTCTCTCCGTCAACAACTCGGCGCCACTTCCGTTATTACGACCAAACCAGCGCCCGAACATTATTTGTACGCTCGCGGATCGGGCGTAATATTTCCTATATTATTCCGACGGTTTTGATTGACGGGCGCGACTTATCTCCGGCGGCGGCGTAAGCTCTTTTGCACGCGCCGCGCGCGTATTTAAACCGTCGATTTCGGGCTTAGTTTTTCCTTGTTTCGCGCAGGACGTCTCTCGGCGCGAGAGCGCACGCGCGTGTCCCGCCCGAACCCACTCGGATTTGTTCCTCGTCTCGTCGTTTAGGCGGCCGATTTTCGACTCGTTTCCGAGTGCAGAACGCAATAATAATTGTGACCGGAATAATCCGCCGCGACCGAAAGGAGCGGCGGCGGCGGCGGCGTCACTCGTAAAACCGTAAACTCTCCTCGTCGTGCCTCCGACCAAATCCCGAGGCGAATCCGATCGGAAAATCTACTCGAAACCATAAGTATCTTCTCGACGTTCCACACGGACGTGTTTTCGAGTTTAGAAGAGTTATTTTTTGTTGTTGTTTTTTCATTCTCAACCGGCCAACGTCACTGTTACTCGTTATTCAGTGTTGTCTGCGAGGCGAACCGCTCGTATCCGCGCGTACTCAAAATACAATTCCGTCGTCTTATATATCGTGCGTTTTCGACTCGACGACAACTGTCACGCGGATTTCGCGTTTTTTTTTTCCTAAACCGTATACGGTTACCGTATCGCGAAACCGTATTGTAACAATTCGGTCCAATTATTATCCGTCGAATATCGAGCGTAGCCGCGAGGGAGTTTACCTTGGTTAAATAAAAACTACATCTGCGGTATAATAAGAACGCAATTAGTGTTTTTCTTTTGGCTCGGGGCGGCTAAATTAATTTTTTTCCCCGTAGGTACCTACATAGCGAGGCGCCTATGTAGCGTGTTTGATGTATTTTAAAGTAATACCCGAAGCAATTTAATTACATTACACTTCTTTACGTGGAATTAATTCGTCTTGAATATATTACAATCTTCGAACGAAAAGAATAAGAGGGAGAGAAAAAACGTCGTGAAACTTTTCACGTCTCGACCGCGCACAAATAATATATACGTATATATTTTATACATATTTTAACGATAATTATTATTACTCTCATCGGCTCGTGTTTATTTTTACCGATCACAGTGATGGTTTTTCTTATTATCGATAAATCGATTTTGAAAGTTCACATTTATCGGAAAAGGTTATCGAGCATCATAGTTCATAAGTATAAATATTTCCATATTTCAGGACACTTTTATAATAAACACTAATCTCGTCGATGATTTTAAGCGCAGGAAGGACACGAGGAAAAAATCTCGAAGTAAATCGAAATATTCTTCTCGACCGTTTGAAAAAGTTCAAAACAAATCGATAAACACAAGTACACTGCAATTCAATCGCGAATGTCGTAAGAATCATCATTGAAGGGGAGGAATAAATAATGGCGCCGCGCGCCGTTGAAGAAACAACGAAGTCGTCGTAGTTTAACGCGGTTTAACCGCCTTATAATTAAGGCGAACGTTATTGTTCTAATTTTTTTTTTCTTTTTCTCCTCCCCCACGGTAGCCTTTGTCTGAAAGTTTTGCCCGAGTCGAAATTGAAGATCCGCGACTGTCGCGGCGTTTAAAATTCAAAGTGATCTAAACCGTTCCGCGCGAGGTCGCGCACACGTTTGCCGCCGCCGTTTGCACGCTAATGTATTCTCAGCCACTGTTACGGTCTATAATCCATTAAAATATAATATATAGGCGTCGTCGTCGTCAACACGCCTAAAACGAAACAACACACACTCTCAGATCTCAAATTAGTAGACACAGCGCCGGAATAAAAAAACCCTATTATCGTGTGCGCGAATACTTTCTGATTGTTTGAAATTGGAACCCGCGCGAATTTTCGACTTCTAATCGAATTACGTATTCAGACGCGGGGCGTTTTTATCATTATTATTATTATTATTATTATTATTATTATTATTATCACTACTATCGTCGAAAAAATACGCGAAATTATTTCCAGAATACAAATCGTATCATTACCGGCGCGCGGATGATGATAAACCCGATCTCCGAACTCGTTTCGCCCGAGACAGCCGGCAGTAAAGTTTATTATACGACGCGTCTGCCGATCGCGCGCCGACGTGACACGTCGGGATCGTCGGGTTTTGTAATCAACTGCGCGTATGAATAATGTACGCGCGGACCCGGCGCAGTATCTCAGACGCTCGATCGAACCGAAAAGAAATCCGCGAAAGTTTTAATGCATTCGTAAAATCGAGCCGGCGGCGTGTTAAATTTAAATAAGCGCGACGCGATAGGTACGCGTAGCCGTGTAAACGCGTCGCGCGCGCGGCCGTCGTAACAGGTGGCAAATTTCCGATTGATCGAATACGGGGCAAACTTTCGGAGCACTCGACCGTTCTCCCCCGAGAGAGTGTTTGTTTTATCATAATAATAATAATAATAATAATAATATTATATACGCAAACGTATAAAACAAAAAAAAAAACCCCGTTTTTTCTTTTTTACGACCCGCGCGCGCTGGCTCGTAGAAAACATATTGTCTTTTCTAGAATCCCGTTAGGATATAACGCGCGACGACGTAGCGTTATATCAATTCGTACCGGCCCCGGTCGGATCGCCAGGTAGCCGAGAAAAAACGCCGTATTACGTTCGGACCGTAAAACGCGTCCGCGTTTTATGAATATCTCGTTCGTCGTCGCGTCGTCGACGTGTCAATCGTATGATTTTCCGACCGTTTCAAAGTCCACCCGTAGAAGTCGTCTGTTTTCAATTCCCGAGACGATCCGTCACTCGACGATTTCGAATGTTAGTTTCGTATTAAAGTAATAGAACTTTTGTTCGAATCGACGAAAACACGAGATGCCGGAGAACACGGCGCGAAACGAGTGTTGTCCGAAAAGCTCAAGTAGTAGAAAACCTCTAGATCAGCGGTTCTTAACCTTTTGTAGGACACGGTCCCCCGATGAAAGGTTTTTACAAATCGCGGACCCCCTACCAATTTTTTGTCGAATTTTATAATTTTATATGAAAAAAATAAATAATAATCCAAAAATATTGTAGCTCATGTCACGTATTGACTTATGTTAGGTGTTAAGGCTGCCGCGGACCACAGGTTAAGAACCACTGCTCTAGATAACGGACACTCGTGGTCGCCGAAATCGTGAGTCCGCCATTCGGCGGCTGAACGGTATTCAGAGACGGTTCGATAGTTCAGTTTGGAGTGGCGTTAGGTAAAGTTTAGATAGATTTTTCTTATTATAATACAATATACATCTCGTGTCTATTTAAAACGATGTACTCGGTAGCGGCTTTGAGGTTGAGAAGTAAGAGAGACGTAAAGTGTCGGCTAAATTTTTTGGATTAAAATTTTCGAAATAATAAACTCAAGTGTAATAATTTCGCCGTGCAATCGGGTCGCGCGTCGTACGTACGTAGGCGTGAACGTCGAACAACTCGACCGGAATTCGTATTTCGAACCGAACGATTTATCGTCGCTTTCGAATTCAATAAGAACGGCACGACGACGTCGACGACTGCAGGGAAACGAATACAAACGATAAGCGGTAGTCCGTCATTACAGTACGAGTATAATAATACGCCGTCCGTTTTTTTTTTTAATTCAGTTCCTTTTCGAAATCGTCCGATATTATAATGTTATATTGTTATGAATCCGTCGCCCGGGGGTGGGAGACACGTAAAACGTAAATCAGTCACGGCCGTAACACGATTTTCACGCGCGCGAACAGGTAAAACGAATAGGCGTTTTCACGCGGACAAACGAAATATTCGAGATATTATTATGATAAATTAGAATACGAAACGCTACTATAAATTATTGTATATAATAATATTATCTAAAAAAGAAAATCGACATTGTTTACCGTTTTTTTTTTTCGTCGTACTACGTACATATATATATATATATGTAGGAGGTAGAGGTGTATACGTATCTTCGCGCGGCGATTTAATGAGCCGGAAACAAAAATCGTTAGTCGAATCGTGTATAAAAGTGAATTGAAACCTTCGCCGTCGTTTAAAAGGATTTGAAACGTACTTAATTATTTCACGCTCTAAAAACTTTCAAGAAGCTCGCGTATTCGTACGAACGGAATGTTTTTCTACAATAAGCGTTAACGACGAACGGGGGGCACATCCATATACTTACTAATATAATAACGACACTATCGTCGGCGAACGGTCAACGTCGCGCGTTTCTTCATTTGTTTAATAAACGATTTACTTTTCAATTATTACTAATATCACGTGAGCGCGACGACGGACGAATTCGTTTTATCGCCACAGAGTGTTTTCATACGGCGCGGGCGGCGCGGCGTAAGTATTCGCGCGCGTAACTTGGCGAAATCGATTAGTATTTTTTTCTTCTTGTTTTTTTTCATTTTCTTTTCGTTCTTTATTGAGATTGATAAGTCGACGGCGACGACGACGTTTTCCCGGAACCGCTCTTTGACGAAACGGGGCAGATGATACAGAAATACGATAACGTCAAATCGCATAATAATAATATTTCAATAACGACATAAATCATCGGCGCAGCAGTACTACGTCTTTATCCGTACGATTTTGTTTTTTTTCACGAGCGATTTTACAGACCGGTAGGTAGTTTTTGTCGTGCAAAAAAAAACACGACCGACTCGAGGTCGGTGATAAATATTGTTTGATAATAATTATTATTGTCGATAATCGGTCGCGTTAAAACGTATTTTCACACGGAAAAGCGCGTAAAACAATAATAACATAAATTACGCGCATGATATCGCACGGCGAAACGCGATATTATCATCGACGCGTCATTAAAACGTACACGATCGTGACAATACATTTCATTAACGCGTATTATTATGAATTTCGGCGTACACGCGTCACGACGAACGATTTCGATTTTATTTCCAAACACGTTGTCACCGGCGCCACGCGTCGAGAAATTTATTCCGCACGGCACGTGAACAGAAGGGGGGCGACATTCGCTTCGAAACGATCGTTTCGTAACAAATCGACCGCGGGCAAACAGTGTATCGGTAAATGTGACGCCGAATTTCGTCTAATCTCACTCGTCGGTTCGTCTCGGATTTAGAGGAAGCGCGCTACCCTCCCGTTCGGTCGATGTCGACGTTTATCGCTAGAAAATTACTTTCAGTCTTCGAGTAAAATATTGTAACATTCGTTACGTCCCGTTACATCGGCTCAAATTACACACACTAAACACTTTACAAGCACTACAAAAAATTATTAAAACGACACACACGGACAATACAATTCGGTAGTTCGACACCTATAATACCAATGAAACCAAACGGACTGGAATACAATCATTTAACAGCCATATCTCAATCGTTAGTAAAGTATTATAATTATTAACCAATATTAGTGATACATATATAATTGGAAATCCTCTCACATGACGTGTTCAACCCCCGGCTACGGAAATTGTATCCTTAAGGACCAAGAAACCCTTCCCTGGATAAACTAATATTGTAATAAGGTCGCCCGACCACGTTACAATATCAAACAATAATACGTCGAGATCGTACGATGAATGTCATTTTTTATCCGATACGATTTTTCAAGATTGTATTAGCAAACATAACGTGTATTATATACTCGTATATTTTTATATACGTAATTAAAATTACCTAGTACCTACCGAATAATTTATAAATAAACTCTTTGTTTCGCGTCGTAAAAAAGGTTAAGGATATTGATTTATGATTGTTGTAAATTCGAAACGATCGGTTTGTGAAAAACAACGAACATCGTCTGTTCTAAATCCGATGAATAATATCGCCGTACAGACGCCTATATTGACCGAAACGACAATAAAACCGTGGAATTGCTAATTATCGTACAAAATCTGACGTCGAGACAATTTAATTCGTATATATATAGGTACACGTGTTTTGTAAATTTTTATGAGCATAATAACGCGGTAAATTATTAATTTTTAATCACGTCAGTAGTTTTGAAGAGGGTTGAGACCTCCGTACTTTAACTTTGGAATGGCACTCGGCATAATATATTTACAATCGCGCACCGCGTGTAGTTAATAATGATAATATTAATAGGAAACTTTAAATGGCGAGTGTGATATATTATATTATCACGTTTATATGACGTTACGTGTAAATTACGAAACGCCCGAGTGCATCGTTCGTGTGCATCGGCCCCGACGTCTTGTTGTAGGACGCTATTATTGTGATACTTTGTTTTCCTTACAGTAAAAATAAAATAAAAGAATAAGGATACTCCGACGAACACGATAACGTTTTTTAGTGCGTACAAGTCGCAGAACTACGGCCGCCGACCGGATACGAACGCGCGCAAATATAATATGTACGCTTTGATTCGAATGAATTTTCCTCGAAATAAATAATTTTCGATTAATTACGTCGCGTTCTATACGTAGGTGTTGTACGTAGTTTCCGCGAGAGTCGGGTCTCGAGAGCCAAACTTTTCTAAATTAGAAACTCTATTCGTCGAAAAAGATTCAAACTGTTTGTCTATTATATGTTTCGCGCGGTCGAGAAACGGGTAAACGACAGCGAAACGATGATAATACGAGTACATATTATATATATACTCGTATATATATATCACGGATACGCGACAAGGCGTTATAGTTTCGCTCTGACCGTTCTGGACGCGGTCGCCGCGCGGGCACGTCGTCGTAAAAACAAACAGTAGTTAATAAATTCACGAGGAATGAAAAAAAAACGCGCACATTTCCATCCAACGAGGACGAGTTAGCGACGACTAGTCTCTGTGATTTCGCCGGGTGTAAATTCGATATAACATATTTATTTTTTTTGTTTTAATTTACGAACCGAGACGAAGCTCGCGACGGAACTAAACACCGCCGAACGATGACGGCGTGACGGCGTTATGAAAAACAAAAAAAATAACAAAAAACAGCACGCGAACAACTCGTACGATTTCGCTGAGCCGGGGTCGCACGACGCGACGGGCAGATACGCGTCGCCGCAAAATACTTAAATAATAATAAGCATTCTCTGGCGATAGAGTTGTTTTTTTCTCTCGTCATTTTTCAATAAAAGCCTCGCTATAACTGATGGTAGGAAAAAATAACAACATCGACGTTTCCAAGTCACACTTTTCGACGAGCGTTTGAATTTATTGATTTCAACAAAAATCGACGAAATCGCGTTAACACATTATCAACACAAATTCGAACGCAAATTCAAAATAAGATTTTCGCACGTTCTTTTCATTTAAAATGGAGTATTCGTCAGAGGTGTGGGGAGCTGAAGTCTCCAGTGAACCTCCTCCCACGAAAAGTATAGTTGCAAAAGCCGCTGTAGGCAGAGGTAATTTTTTTATGTACTCGAATACATACTAGAAATCGCGTGAAAATCGAATATATTTTTTCACGTCGAATAATCGTAGGGCAACGTTCACCCAGACACTCTCGAATCGCCGTTGTCCGGGCAACAGAAGAATTCGAATAATTTACGACGCCTCCGTGTTCTGCTGTAAATACAACGCGCGAATGTCGTGCGAACCGGAATGTCGAGACGTCCGCAAAACGATCGGAAACTACCTGACCCGGTACTGCGAACAGCAGATGTCCGAACATCGTCTCCGGCACGTTTCCCCAGCGGGCTCGAGTCGGCGACCGGCCGGCGCTCTGCCCGCGGAAACACGTGAGCTCCGGGGCGATATCGATCGTTTCCGGATTTCCGACCGACGACGACGTCGTTATCGTCACGAGGCGCGCGCGCCTTCAGCTGGTGCGGGCTCGGAGCGCGGAAAAAGAAGAAAAAGATCGACGAGTAAATCGAACTCGAGAACGGCGGCGGTTCCGGGTTATAGCGTCGAGCCGCGCGGCGGCGGTCGCCGAAGATTTCGAGGGCGGAAAGTTCGAAAACGGGATGATTTTTTTTTTGTCAAACGCCGCCATCGCCTCGGTTCACTATTCTCCAAACTCTGTGAACGGAAACGTATTCGATTTTTTTTCTCTCTGTAAAAACCGAACGACGTCTCGCACACTAATACAATATAATATTATGTCAGACGTGTACCTTTAAAAATACACGAACGACGTACGGTCCTATCGAATGTTTCGACGAAACGCGTTCAAAAGAAAAACACAATTTCATATCTCTGTGGCGGGCCTTATCGCAAAGTCCGCGGAGCCCCGGAGACTCTGCGCGAATAAAACAAGAGACCCCGTTTATTTTTTTCCTTCTATAAATATATTCATAAAAGCTCCCAACAATTTCGGGCGAGCGCGCGTTTCGATTTCGTTTCGACGTGAAAGTGCAGAGACGGGAGAAGTTATAATAATTTCTCCGAGTATTTTTTATTTTTTTAAAAACATAACGAGACGGCAGTAAATTCAATAATTGTTCGCGGTTCGATCATCGATAATATTATCATCTTGTACATGTTTTTATCTCGCGGGCGAACGATGGCGATTTTATCGAACCGTCCGAGACGAGCGAAATCGTCCTTTTCGATTCGTATTATTGTATAATCTCGTCCGCGCGTGGACTGTCTAAGGTTTTTTTTTTTTTCTCGTTTGCGGATTCCGCGACATTGACCCGCGCACCCCTGGGAGTCCGCGGGCCACCTTTCGGGAACCACTCCTGGTCTAGATGACGGCTCCGATAACGATATTACGTGACCTACAACCGAGTCCGATCGGACTGCTGTGTGGTGTGTCGACTCGACGCCGAAAAACATTTTTGCGATTTTTCACGTGAAAACCGCTACTCGTATACAATACCATACTGTTTGGAAAACGTTGAAATCGTATGAAACTACTGCAAAAAGAACACGCCTATTCATATTTTACTCGTATTTCAAAAAAATCATTGGAATAATATTATGACGTCGTCGTGTTTTGTCGTTACTCGTAATCTCTGTCGCGTTTTTACCTGTTTAGACGCAGCCGCGGCGCGGCGGTGGTAATTCGGTTCGAAGGTACGTCGTTTTCGTTTGTTCTTTTTTTCACCATCCAATTACACGATATAGGGAAATTATAAAAAAAAAATAAATAACGCGTTGTTGTAATTTATATTTCATAAACTATTTTATTGCCGGAGGGACGACGACGACGACGACGTTTACTTTTCTCTCGTCGTTGTTTATACAATAATAACGCGTTGTCTGCGTTTAATAGATAATAATATAATAATATGAGTCGCCCCCCTTTAAGTGTACGCTTTTTTAAAATAATTTTCAAGCCGTTTTAATTTTTCCGATTCGAACGCTGCGCGACGGATGCGGCCGATTCGGATAATCGCGGGCCTACTGTATTACATTATACTGGTTTACAGTGTTTGCGGTTTGTAAGTTATTCGACTTTGTCGGCGAATATCGTTCAGACGACACAGACCGCGCGGCAGCACGTGTTGGCGAACGCAAAGATTGAAATCGCAACAGCAGCTCTGCTGTACGCAGCGCGCGTTCGATTCGTAACAATTCAAGTGACGAATAATACAAAAATAAATCAAACTCTGACGAACGCGATCCAATATTATGATAATTATTCTTTTAACATAAAACGTGTGTTTTTCTCTCTCACAATTCCGACATAGGATCGATCGATGGGAAGGTTTTACCTCGCGAGCGACGCCGCCGGTCGTCAATAATAATGTGACGTATTATGACGTAGAATTAGCGAGTAAAGTGGGTAAAATGTTGAGGGCCGGACTATATTCACTAAAATTTAAGGAGCGTTCCGATATCAAAAGCCCACAACTAACCAAAACTTTTATAGAAAGCTCAAAGCTTCCCGAAAACTCTAAACCTCATTCATATTTTTCGTTTACACGCGTTTGTTCATAAAAAAAAAGGTTGTGTTTGTGGTGTGTAAAAAAGGAATTTTCTCTCGAAAAAATTAATCTTATACGTATATTATTACGCCCGACCAGTGAAAATAAATTGCAATACATATACCTAGCGTGTGTAATGTTAGAAAAAAAAAATGATTTAAATTTTTAGAGTTTTTTTTTGTGTCTTAATTAGCTCGTCAGACAAACTCATAGGCGCCGGACAGGAAGTATACGCTTTGTTTCGGAGCACAAACTTTCTAATCGGTCCGTTATCGTCTTATCTCGATATCGAAGGGATCTATAATAATGATGATGATGAACACGACGACCTCGTCGAGTCGACACGTTAATTATACACGAGCGTGAGAATAATAATAATCGGCGATTACGTAACGATCGCGTAATTTTGAAAATCGAAAGACGATGACGTCACGACAACAGTATAATATCATTATGACGTAACGATAGTATTAACAATAATAAGCGTGTGCGCGCGCGCGCGCGTGAAATCGAAATAATAAACACGAAAGTTCACGTGCCGGTCCAATGATAGCCATAAGCTCCGCCCTACCCCAATGAAATGCGCGCGCCACCCGACCGGAAGTGCAGCAGCTCGTCGATGCACTGCGGCGCGCGCGTTCAGTATAGTGTCGACAACGCGACGGAGAGCTCCTCTCTCGGTTTTAAATAGTATTTCTCTTTTTTTCTCCGTAATGTACAGTGCGCAGTTACATACATTTATCTCGTCGTCGACGGCCAATAGTGACTTTTTAATGGTTTTTTTTTTTTTTTTTTTTTACTTTCGATCGTTTTTATCGAGTGACGTCTTTTACTATAACTTAATTTCACAAGCCAACACCGACACCGCTCGACCGCGCAGCAACCAGCCGACAGCCCGTGGTGAGTAGTACCGATTATAATATTTATTTATATTAGTGGTGGTGGGTGTCGCCCACGGGGGTTGGCGAAGGGTTTTTTTTCACGAGGTACCGAAATCGTCATGTTTTCGCTACCCTGCCTGTAAACGCCGCCGCCGCGTTGGTTTCGACGCGCGCCGCGACCGTCGGCGCTCTTGGCGCGGACGAATTTTTAATTTCCGGCGTTTGATAATCGTTTGCAAAACAATTACCACGTATTACCGCGTACGAATACATTACGTTTCGGCGACATGAACGATTGCGGCCCGCGGTATAGTACCCCGCCCGCCCGTTACTATTACGGCTGACGTAGAAATTATTGCGAAACATTACGATATCGTTGTTTTATGCGCGAATAGTACGAGTACGAAAACGAAATTATAATAAATGGCCTTATTTTACGTTGTAAAAAAAAAAAAAAAAAAAACATACATATAACCATGATTAAAACGTATATGGGGGGTTGTTTTTTTTTTTTTACATATATATTTTTATTACTCCGCGTAATGTGAAAAACGCGGTTTTTAGAGTGTTGCTTTTTTCGTTGTTTTATACTCTGTGAAATTTCGTTTACGGATTCCATAGTTAAAAATAATATTACATCGTAATAATAATATCATCATGTACGCGGCGGGCGGCGCGGCGGTTCGTATAACTAATTTTAATTAACACTGTCAATTACAAATAATGCTAAAAATAATTGCGTTTTCGTGCCCGTTTATACCACGGGAATAATATTTATAATACGTATTACCGTGTAACGCGGAATAATAATTCGCAGCACAACAATTATATCGCGTCGGGCGGTAACGAACATTTTATTATTATTGTTGTTGTTTTTTTCCCCTCCGCCCCCGGCCGTATTGAATATTTAAAATTAAAATTTTCAATTTCAAAGTCGACCGCCGCCGCCGCCGCTCGTCCGCGTTGTGTTTTCGATGTGCGTTTTGTTGCGCGCGCGCGTAACTATCTGCCGTCCAACAGTTTGAGTTTAATACGACGGCTGATTGTTGTTAACGGTTTTTAATATTATTCGCTCGCACCGAACCGTCGTCGTAGGTACTATACTACTACCGCTGTATTTCATACGAACTTGTTTTCATTTTTAAACCTCGCGCGCGTTATATTGTTAAACGTTATGAAATCAAACGTCGTCGACTAGGTACTAGAAATCCGTTTTCCTAGCCAAATTCTCTAGCCGGAAAATTAATTTACGACGCATCGTTTTTCCTCTCGCGGCGGCGCGGCGTTCGCCGTCGTCGGTAGAAAAACCTATTTCGCGTGTCCGTTTCAACTCGCGGTCTCCGCCGACCCGGCCGATCGTTTTTCATCGATTTCGAGTTTCTGCGCAAAAACACTGCAGTTAGTTTAGGTGTGTTGCGTGCGCCGTCGTTAGGTGTCTGGCGATACGGAAGCGCAGTGAACACTTCAACAGTCGTATAATATCGTTGACAAACAACGGGCCGGTGTAACGAGCTTTAGAAACGCATGCGGGTCGTCGTCGTCGTCGTCGATACTTACGCGGCGGCGGCGACCGCGCGCACCACACGAGTGTTCGTCGCGCCCGTCAATCGTCGACGGAAAACGAAATAATTAGTCACGTGCAGGATAACCAGGACGCCCGCAGACTGTACTCGGAGTTCACAGTGGTCGCGTAAAAAAAAAAAACAGTCAAACGCGGGTTTCGACTCGCACGTTTCGATGTGACATTTACGTGGGGAAAAGAAGAAATAATTTGTCTACTATTTGATAAAAACAAAACAAAACTAAGATCGCGGATATCCGTGATACGTAGTTAGTTTCGGCGGTAGAACACAATCGTGCGCAGATTTTAGAGGACGACTGTTGAACGAAACGAATTCTACAACCGTCGTCGCTCTGTTCGGCACACACAGTTCGTAACGTGATCGCCCTTGACTTTTTATAGCATTATTTACAACTCGATTAACTTAAAAAATACTTGGAAATATTGCATATTGTTATCCTTTACTAAAAAGTTATAAAATACGTTTTCACGTACGATTAATAAAATAAAAATAAAAAACTTATTTTAAAAAAATTAATTTTTTTCATACAAGTAGTAGTACAAATTTATTTTATCGGTATCGTCCGAATCGTTTAAAAAAAGCTTCTTCGGTCTCCTCTAACCACGAATTAATTTTATTGGTCGTGATAAATTGAAAAATAAATAAAAAAACACGTGTACGTAATCTAACGATAACTAATAGAAAATGACAAACGGCGCGATCGTTTATTTTTTCGTAAATATTTATAGACATGTTATTTGAAGGACAACGACGACGGGTCAATATCGATCGATAATATTTGTAAATCGAGTAAACGATGGCGAAAATTTAAATACGCGATGTCCGGGTTAATTCGTTGTAAAAAAATTAAAAAACCGCGCGAGATATCGTGGTCGACGAGTAGAACACAATTTGCGATAATTGCGATTTGAAATCGTCACTTTTGCGCCGTCATATTTTAAACACCGTCGTCGATGCGAATTCACCGCTCTGAATATAAAAATATATTCGTTCGACTCGAATCGTAACGGCGCGGCGGCGTGTAAACGAAATAAATATAAATTCGAAAATTTATATTCGTCGCCAGAAATTGTTTCGGACCGCGTTTACAAAACTGCGAATTATCGTCGTCGCTCGTGCATTTTGTTTGAAAAAAAAAATCCGGCCGCAATGTATTTTTCGCCGTATTCGTTGGCAATAATATTTATTATCGGATAAACGTTTCGATCGAGCGTTTTATGACATTTTCGTAAGACACGCGATTTATTCAAACTATATACATTTCACGTCACACCAGAACACTCGATCGTTGTCGGTTTTCGGAAATCCGACAATTATTCGTTTGTCGAGCCCGCGTACTTTTCGATCCGTGTAAGTAACGTTTTACCGCCGCCGCCGCCGGAATTATTATTGTTTTCAATTTCGACTACATATTTAATTTGAATCAATCGACGACGTACGCGCGACTGCTATAAATTCACTCGTCACCGCGCGATGATTATTTCATCGCGAGCCACTCGTTTTGGCCGTCTCCGGACGAACGGATAACAAACGATTCGTTTAATAAAAAAAAACGCGACGAACACCCCCCCCCGTTTTTACCTATACTCCACACTATAGCGTGCCGCGCCGACGGTTTTAGGCGGTTCCCGTCGAAATATTATTCCGTACGAAACGCGTACGGTTTATTTAATATTCCGTCGGGGCTTCCGTTACCGCGGTTACCGGTGCCTAAATGTTGATTTTACTACAGCCGTTCGGGTGATTTTTATTTTATTTTTTTTGACGTTCGCTCCCGGGGAGCTAGTAGTAGGTTAGATACGTGCCGTACGATACACCTACGATATCGTCGTCGCAAAACACGTGTTCCGATTAGACGTTGAATCATTTTCGCATTTTATATTTTTACTCGTCTGGGCGTACCGTTTGGGCGCGTTTTTACCGGACAACGCGGTCGATTTGATGACTGGGGGGGACGCGTGTGTTTCGTCGAATTCGATCGTCGTTTTCGTCGTTATCGGTTGCGGGTCACGTCATATTTCGTTCGCGTATGCGGAAAGTACGACGGAGATCGCGTGTCTCGCGACCGTTCGGTGCCGTCGTGCCCTAATTCGTCATTACCCGTTTAATATAAAATAATAATTACGTTCCGTCCGTCGTGTCGTCGCGATCAAACGAGAGGCCGGAAAATGCGATTTATCGAATGCGCGTCGTCGTCGAGTTCACCTAACCGGCGGCGGCAAGGATTGGAAATTCCGAAATCCGACTTTTCTCCGAGCGCGCCCCGGACCGATTGACTTTTTCTCGTAGCCCGAGCGATTTTTTTTTTCCAAAATCGCGTGAAAACGTTGTCCTTTTCGCCGCTCGGCTCGGAAACTTTGAAACCGTCGACTCGTGATTGTGAACAATACTGTCGTCCGTTATTCGGTTTCACTCGGTCGGCACGTCGTCGCGTCGTCGTTTACGCGCGCGGAGCGTTTGAAATAATTCAATAGATAGATTAAAAAGTCGTGTGCAGCGCATGTGGGTGCCTATACGTATTATAATATCACGTATACGCTTATCGCGAGTTCACGTCTCGAAAAACAACAATATTTTATTATCGTTTTTTTTTTCGTCGACACGCGCGTTTCAAACGAACCGCGCCGCGATCAAACGAGTTTTTTCTTTTAGGCTTTTTATCATTTTTTTTTTTTTTTTTAATCGCCAGATAATATAACGCCGTCATGCACGGCGAATTCGCAAAACAATATTGTCTTTCTCGAGCCGTATTTTTTTGCCAACGCGTTTCTCAATTTTCATACGTAAAACAGATACGTAATAATATATACTCGTATTATAATAACGATCGCGCGCTTGCCGCTTATCATTCCGCGTCGTCGTCGCACGTTTGCCGGAATACGTAATGACCCAAAAGTTTTCGCCATGTTATATTATTACGAAACGCTGAACCGTTTTCCCGAGATGAGAATTACCGCCGAGCGGGGTGTACGATACGGGTTTCTAGAAAACGGAGAGAGAAAAAGCGCAAACCGACGCGAACAGGTGGTTTCGATACTTTTTAGCCGGCGGCGGCGCGCGATACGTCCACGCGATAATCTTGGCGTTCGCGGTTCTGGAAGACGAAACAAAAACGAACAACAATACCCTCTTCGTCCGCAGAGAATATTACTACTGTTCGCGTAATCCGGCGTTTTGCCATTAGTTTTTCGACGCGCGTCGGCAGTGTATATCGCGCGAGAAAAAAAAAATCTATTCGATTTAACACCACTACTTGCAACATCATTGCAATTTTACTTTTACAAATTCAATTATGATTTATTTAAAAATTATTATCGTTATCGCGTCGAACTAAAAAAAGGAATAAACGTTCCTTTTCGTGTTATTAAAAATTGAAAATAATTTCGCTGAAATAAAATTACAAAATCACTACAATACTAACTGATTGGGTATAAACGATTGGAAAATTAATTTTCGAAACTCGAGTCAGAATTCTCGAAAATTCTTACAACACAAACATTAATAATTTTCCTTCGAGTTACCGGGAGGAGTCTTCTCTCCTCTCGTCTTCACTCGGGTAAATATTGTCGTTATGTTTTTTTTTTTTTTCGATCGCGCAACCCCCGGGTCTCGGTAAAGGACAAAAGACGCCCGAGTCGAGATCACAGGTGTCGAACTCGAATTTTTACTGCCGTCAAACCGGAGACGTCGCGATGTCAACGCAGCGCAATCGCAAAAGTTTGCAACCCCAAAAGTGTTGACCTAATCACGGCACTGTCGTTCGGCGGGTGGGTATGCGCGGGCAATCGATATAATCTGGATTTTTCTCGACGTTCCGGGGTCGGAAATAGGTGAACCGCGGGAGGGAAAAACCATTTTTCAAAAAAAAAAACCACAACACCTCTGTTGCCGGAGATTTTCCGGGGTAAACGTGTTTTGGATAAAGTATACGGGCCGCTAAATAAATTTAAATCAAGCAACACGTTTGTGAAACTTCGTTTTCGAATAGGACGAAAATCGTTCGAGTTTAACCGAACCTCGCCTCGACGTCCCCGGAAGGACGACATTTTCAAAAAACCGTTTCCGAAAACAAAACATGTGTCGTTTTTCACATTAAAATGTCGAATGTAGTTTTATTTCAACGCTGCGCTAATATAATATCTAATTAGCTTAAAATAATAAAACGGTTGTATTTTATAATTTATCATAAATCTCGTTTTCGATACGACAACAACAACAACATCGATATGATAATATTATATTTATCTTCTATCTACAGTTTTTTTTTTTTTTTTTTCTTTGCGGGACGTTTTATATTTTTCACCCGCTTGGAAACTAATTGCCGCGCCGACGACGGCCCGCGGCGGCGCGGCGGTCTAAAGAATGTCGTTCCGGATACTTGTACGGCGGCGGCCTTGTACCGGAAGGAAACCGTTCACGAGTATACGTATGTATATTATTATACGTCGTCGAGTAATGATAATAATATTCGTCTCGGCCATTTGCCTCCCACACGTCCGCGCCACCGATCTGGGTGGTTCCCGTTTCCGCCAAAAACAATATTGACCGTTTCCGCCGAAAACGATAAAGTGTTCTCCGTTTCCTTCGAAAGTAGTTAAAGTAAATACAACGATATTTGGTCCAGTTTTGTGTGCCGAGCGATAGTAGGTACATACCTACTTGATGTGATAGTGATTTCGTCGATAAACGATTGATAAACGCGACATATAAACGTAATGGCCGACGTCAACGGCTCAATGAACTTTACAACAGACCAGTGGCGTATGTAGGATTTAATTTCGGAGGGGGAGCCGATTATGTATTTAGAGTTTAGGGAGAAATGACGGAGGAGGCACAATGACAAATATTGCTTAAACGCTAAGAGACCTTTGGACTATTTGGACCATCATCATTACGTCTTCACCAGAGAAAAAATAAACTCATTTTTTTATATTTTATGAAATGTAATGTAAAAAATGTATAAAAACTCTTCATTGCAGTAAACAATTTTTTTACTACAGTCACTCAAAATTAATAACATATTTTCTTACGAGAATAAACGAATATTATACATTTTAAATACGAGGTATACCAACAAATTAATAATTAATAAATAAATAAAAAAAAATTTTAATACAAAATCAAGGTTTCTCGGCTAATGATAATAATCGGTGTCGTAACAAATTTTCGGAATTACTCCTCAGCCATAAGATATTATTCATGTCCAAAATAAAATGTTTTAATAATTTTGTTTCACTCGATTCATATTCGTCAGAGTAACACCGATCCGATGATTTTTATCAAAACGGGACCCAATTTTCCGCGTATAAACATAATATGTAGGAGTAGTACAAGGGTGGTCCTTCGTTACATGAAAAAAAAAATTAAAATTTTTCAGATTCCCAGTGCCATTATTAAAAAAAAAAACGATACAAAAAAAAAATATCTAACAAATAAAATAATTATCACTCGTGCCACAAAAGGTCTGAAGTTATGAAAATAGAAAACTTTTTAAAATCGTTAATTTAAATCGTAATAGAATGTCACGAAAAATATTCTTTAGTATATAAATATTATAGAAAACTAAATTTACAACAGTTTGTTTCCTATACTTTATAATGATATTATAAATCTTAAACTTTTTGAAATATTTGAATAAAAAGTGCAATGAAATCCACAATCGATATCGGTCGAATAATTAAACACGTGTCTTGCGATTATACTTATGAGGCTCGGAAGTCGATGCATTTTGCATATTATTATTTTTTTTTTTTAAATCGATCTAGGCATTCTATCTATCAAGCTAAAAATCTGATTCGGATGGTCCATACTAAGTACACGTGTGTTTTAGCCTCGACGCAATAACGTACGATAACTTATTTTCAGTCACATTTGACTGACGTGGCGCGTACGATAAATAATAATAATAATAATAATAATGACTAGGGCTCGGGATTTTGTAGCAAATGTTTCTTTTGAGGGGTGTGTGATAGAAAGACAATTCTCATAGATAAATACGTTTTGAATCGTTCTGATTTCAATGAAGTAAACTTTTTTTTTGCTTTTTTCCACAAAACTTGCTTTTTATTGCTTTTTCCCCTATTTGGTTATTTTTTCTTAATTTTTACATATTTTTCTTGATAATTTAACTTATTTTTATGTATAATATTATACTTGGACTATAAATGATTATTACCAGAAATTTTAAAACCAGTAATAAACGTTTTTTTTTTTTTTTTTTTTTTATTGTTTAGAAAATTTACAATCTGTGTTTAGACACAATAAGCAAAACAGAATAATAAACGTATGAATTATAAAATAACCATCGTTATTGTGCCGAAATCGTAATGAATAATCACCAGCAGTATGATTTAAACGATTTAGTTTATATGAAATATGCATGGATTACATCGGTTGATGTGGAAAGGTCTTTTTCTACGTATAAATATAATATTATATTAGCAGCGCCCAATAGAATGAATTCTAATGAAAGTATCTTGACCAAATAATATGTGGTCGTAAATTCCTTTTTTAATATTTAATTATATGTGTAATTGAAATTTGTTTTTTTTTTTTAGAATTAAATTTAATAAATGCTTTTTTTTTGCTTTTTTCGGCTACTTAAAATGCTTTTTTAAGGATTTATTTTGCTACAAAATCCGAGCCCTAATAATGACATTATGGACGTGTGAAATTGTTTCGTTTCCTATACGCGCAACTACTATTCCGTCAAACAATCCAAACTCGGCGCGAATATTTTAACATACTCTGGCGGAAACGGAAATGTTAGATTTTTTTTTTTTTATAAAATCTGTAAAACCGGTCCTCGGCCGATACGCGTCCGAGTATATTATTTGCGACCTAATCGTCGCACATATTATACCCTCGACTCGTACGTCGCGGAAACGTTTAAAACAACATCTTACGCGGCTACCTGTTCGCGACGCGTTTATCCGACGTGTTTTATGTACGTACGTACATTTTCCCGCGCCCCGGTTTCCGTTTCTTTCGGCCGATCGATGTTCCTCGTGTACCGGGGCCGGATGTAGCCGGGAGAGTATTTCGATACGAATATTGTTGTGTATTTATTTTTCTCCCCAGTGAAATGAAAAAAAAAAAAAACCCCCCGGTATTGGATTTTCGGCGCGCGCGATACGATTTCGTTAATTTCCTACTGCGTTTTTCGCGGGGAAAACTCCTGCCGGGGCGCGCCGGCGAAACAACAGTCGTCGCGGACGTGTCGCGCGAGATAAAGAAAGAAAAAAAAAAACCAAACACTTTATCGACGTCGGTGTTTCTTTCTCTCGTTCCGGCCAATACATAGTATTATAAATATACGCGCGCGCGACGAGCAGCAGAACGACGATTTTCCTCCGTCGATTTCATTTCGCGAGTTTTTTTTCTCCGCGCGCGCGCGCGCGCCTTCTTTCCGGCGCGCGTTTGTTGTGTATTCTCCGCAGAGTACACGCCCCGCGGTGGTGGAAAACAGGCGCGGCGCTAGCGATCGACTAAAGTACTCTGTTCGACACGACCACCGTCGACGTGCGCCGAGTAGATCCTAATATATTATAATAATTATTATTATTGGTTCTCCTCGAAACGCCTAAATAAAAATCGCAGCGAACCAACTAGATCCATCGCCGCGCCGTAATATATTATGTGTGATGGTGTAGAACGTCGATTTGATTTCCGTTATTTTTTTCCCCCTCTTCTTTCGAAGTTGTCTAATCGATTTACTTAAAAAATTCACTACTCGATTCGTATTGATATTGCGAGTATTATATTTAGTCATTACTGAAAATAACGCTTTTTTTAAACGTCGTCAAACCGTTGAAAATAAAAGAAAATTTAAATAGTTATAGTATAGTAATTATATATAGTTACCCGGTAACAAGAAAAATATAGTAAGATAATATTATATTAAATAATAAGTAGTTTTTTTCCCTCTTCTTTTTCGAACTATTCGAGTTGTTTACTCGATTTACTTGAAAAATTCCCTACTCGATTCGTTAAGTCGTATTGTCATTACAAGTATTGTATTTAGTCATTACTGAAAAAAAACGCTTTTTTTTAAAACGTCGTCGTTAAACCGTTGAAAAACTGCGTTAATCATTAGAAAATAAATCAATAATTATATTTTTCTAACCGGTAACAAGAAAAATATTATGATATGAAATTGATATTGCGTCGGGTATTACGCAATTGTTATAATATTTGTTATCTGTCAGTCGATCGTATTCGTCGTCGACCGGCCGCCGCGTCCGTCTGTCCGTTCATGTTCAGGTTAAACTTTTTGAGCGATCGCGCATTTTATTTTTTTTTTTGAAAAAATTAAAAATCACATTTCATTTTACCGCGAAATCCCGGTCGTCCGACGTGAATTTTTTTGTATAATAATAAATCCAACAATTAAAATCGGCATTATTATTTAATCGACCGGGAAAATATTTGAATATTTTAACCGACTTCAATTTATTAAATGATTGACGTTAAAACGGTAACGTCGTTAGTCGATTAAAAGTTTTTTAAACACTAACTTTTTCTTTTTTTTTTTCCATAATCGCATTCAGAAAATGACTATTTCGATTTTTTTTCTTTATTTTTTTTTTTTTTTCAATCGGAACGAAATTTCACATTTTTTTTTCCGAGTTTCTTATCGTTCAAATCCGTTGAAAAATATAAATATTTTTATAATTTTATTTGAATATATAAATATTTTTCATATCGTTTATATTCAGTGGCGTAGTTACGGGGTTGGGGGTATAAGAGCTTTCCCACCCCCTCAGATATAGTTAATTTTTTTAACGATATTTAATTATTATTATTATTATCTATACCTACATACTAAATAATGATATTTTCATTATAAATATAAAATATACATAACACAATATTATATCGTATACAAATTAAAATTAATAAAATAACTTGATTATGAATTGACACACCCCTCGGAAAAAAATTCTATTTACGCCACTGTTTGTATTATTTTTTTAATTTTTTTTGGAACTAAAGTCATTGCGTTTTGTGTGATCTCCGCGGGACGACGACGACACTGGCCGTGTATATTGTTCGTACACGATATCACGTTTATCGTGTTAAAAGTAATTTCGGTACAAAAACTAATTAAAATTAGTCGTCGACTTGGAGCGTAAGGTATGTTCCTACAAGTGTTTGAGCAAGTTTTTATTTGTAACGAAAACGGCATGTTCCGTCATACACACGCGCGCGCGCGCGCCCGCTCGCCCCCACATCGTTGTTGCTCTTTTTTGCCGCGCGCGTAAAAAAACACGACATTTTTTCACGAAAATTAATTAAACCATTTTCGTCGGTTTATCGGCTTTACGTAGATTAATAATGTTATTATCACGGTTTCGTATACGTATTTCACGCCGCGCTCTTATCAATCTCTCTCGCGCGCGCGCGATAATTATTTAGAATTTGTTATTTAGTTTTTTTTATTCCGCGTCGTAAAACGCTATGCGACGTGTGCGTACGTCGATCGTGAATAATACGTCGTCGTATTCTCGACGATGTATTTCTCTACGTTATTTTTACAATATTATTATTACGCCGAAAACGATATGGTCGGGGGAAAAAAAAAAACAATAGTCAAACGACTGCTGCCCGCCCGCACTCGACGAAACGCGCGGATACTAAATAAATTGTTCATTAATATTATTACTGTTTAATATTCCATTACCTACCTGTGCGTTTTAACGTTATACACATTTCGTTTCGATCAAATTTAAATCAAAATTAACGTTCAAGTCCCAAAGTCGAGACCGATATTACGCCGGAAAACCTCTTAGGTCAAATTACCATATCATTAATATACAAATACGCGTATAGCCCAAAGTAAATTATAATTCGCCGAGGTTTTCTAATTATAAAATGACCATATTATAATCAAATTAAATACGACGACGTCAAATATTGTTCCTTATTATTATAATAATAATAATAATAATTACTATCCGTTTTTGTTTGGAACGCGACGACGCTTTTATAGCCGTTTACGTTATTGCAGTCGCGCGTCGTACTCCGTTTTATTAAAACGTAATAATAATAATTATTATTACTATCGTCGATCGATCGCGACGAACTCCGGAACGGTTTTTTTCCCTTCATACATACACTTTTGAAGACGTTTGTCTTCTGCTTTACGAACGATAAAACGAGCGCGCGAAATGAAAATACGAATATCCCACGCGCTCGTCGGACAAGACACTTTTCGAGTTTATATATTATTTTCTATTATTGAACGGAATTGAAGTCGAGACCGAGAAGGAATATTATTAGTTTACGTCTTTTGTCGTGCGCGACAAATAGGAAAACAATAAATGCGACTTAAAGTATAATAATTGGCCGACTTAATTTATATTGAAAACACGCGGGGACGGCGGCGGCGATCGGGTAAAAGGACTTGACGACATCGCGTCGGGCTGGGTAATCGTCTTGAATAATTGAACGATTAGAAATATATCGCGAACCACGGTGAAACGTGAAAGATGTCATTAAGACGGCATCGGACCCGTTGTCGTTTGACTTTTATCGGCCGCTCGTCCGGTACGTTATTCCGAAGACAATCGCCGCACATAATATAAATCGTAAAAGTATAGAAACACACGACCCGTTTCAATATTATAATCAATAACATAACGTCGTCTGGTGGAGGGGGGGGGAAATCAAATTATTATGCGTAATAGCCGCCGCGCGGGGCTGGGAAACGTCGGTGATTATATTTGTTTTAAAAAAATAAAACCGAAGACAAAACATTTTAATAAAATTGAATACGTTCTATACGCGCGCACTATTGTCGAGATTAATGAGACGTTCTTCTGGCAAATGTCGTTGTCTATAATTAATGTTTCTCGAGCCGTTAAGATTTTAGCGAACGGATCGCGGAACAGATTAATTTCGACAAAGATTACGTCTATTAAGAGAAAAAATAAGAAGAAGAAGAAGGAGTAGTAGTAGTAGAGCGGCGTAATGAGTTTCGCGCGCGCGCGCGACGACGACGATACGCCCGGAGGCGTCGGGGAAAAGAATCGCATTCGTTTCGCGGGCCCGCGCCTAATCGTGACGTCAATCAAAAAAAATCAAACTTTTTCTCCTCTCGGCACACACTTTCGAGGAATAACAAGTAGTAGCCGCGGAGAATAAAAAAAAAAAAAAACGCGGGCGAGAGGCCGCGTAAATCTTTAATCGGGTTAGTATAATAATATTTTTTAACTTTTCCCTTTTCAACCGGTAGAATATTAAAATTTGAAACGACAGAAAATAATATATATACTCGTATATACGTATATACATGTATAATATGAAAAAGAAAAAAGAAACACCCGAATTTCGTTCGTATAATATTTACCGTGCAGACGAGTGTTTACACAAAGGAAGAGGGAAATTTAAATATTCTTAAACGAGAGCGCTGCACTATTACAATAATAATATAATAATAATAATATTGTTATTATATTATGTCGTAACGGTGAAATTCGCGTAAGTAAAACTACGGCGCGTTGTGATATTATAAAAACGGAGCGCGCGCGTGTGTACCAACACCGTTCGATAATAATAATAATTATTATTATTGCCCATCGGGATTTTTATAATAATATATTCCTATTATTTTCGACGACACTATTATAATTTATAAATCATTGCGATACACGACGAAACCGTAAACATGTATATTTCATGATCATTTAAATGTGAAAAATAATATCTAATCGCCGAAATCTACTACGTCGTCGTCGTGCGGATCCGAATAAATCGACCATGTCCGTTTTATCGAAAAATAGTACTCGCGCGAACACCGATAAACTCGATTATTTACTCTGATTTATAAAGAAAAAAACTACACGTCGTCGCACAAATGACCATCAAAGTTGGCATTAAATCGTACATGAATCGATTTCTGTCGATCAATATAAAAAAAGTGTGCGAAATTAACGTGAAAATCACGATAAATATACGTTATAATAAATAATTAATAAAAAAAAAAAAAGTGCGAATATGTGCACAAAAATCAAATTGTTTTGTAATCTACAATTGAATATTATGGATTTAAAAAAACATAATTCCCTAACTCAATACGTCTCAATACCAATTCAAATCTTACCTTATTCATAAAATAATATTGTTAAAAATCACTTGCACAGTTGAACAATAATTATTCACAATTGGATTTGAATGACTTAAGAATATATTTTCATCATATTATAATTTAAAACAATTTGATACATACCTGAAGCAGAAGGATTCATCATGAATTAATACTTATATACTTCAATTTTCGTATTTTCAAGACATAAGCATGCGTTCAAAAAGACACGTGTTTAGATACAAAATCTGCCGAATTATAATGAACAGGTCTATAGAGTTTAGAAAAATGCTAATAACGAACATCTATATTATAGCATTTCGTTTTTTTTCATTTTCTGCCGACTTTGATGGTCATTTGCTGCCCCACTGTGCGTCGTCGTTCTCTCGCGGAGGTTTTATTTTCATCATGAAAAATCGTCCGTCTCGTCTGCGCGTCGCGTTTCGAAAACCAAAACTTCGTGGTAAAACACGACCGATCGTATTTGAAAACGGATTAATAAACCTAAACGATTTTTTTTTTCTGCAATATTTCCAGTCGGCGGCGCGGCGGCGGCGGCGACGAGAATAAATAAATAAAACGCGTCCGACGATTCCGCCGACCCGCGGCGAAGTAAAAACGTCATTCCGGTCGGCTACGGTATTAATATTATTCGGACGAAACATATTATTAATTTAACACGTTTTTAAACACGCGGTTAATCACGTTTTAATAACCGCCCGGCGCAAATGTTGGAAACCAAAAACGGAATAAACCGTCGTCGTCGTCGTCCGGTATGCGTTCGAATGAGAATCGACCGGATCGCGCGTTTGTTTGTGAAATCCCAGAAAACCGAAGAAATAAATACGAGGTGTCCGCGCGTCTCGCGAACGAGTTTCGACGCTCTTTCATTTCTAGAAAATTTCTATTTTCATTCGACCCGACTCGCCTAACCCCCCGGACGCCGCGCCGCGCCGGCGGTAAATATGTGCTCGTAAACTCCGGCGCACGAACAGCGGCACTTATGGCACGGAATCAGTTCGTTAAGCAGAGTGAAGTACCTACTTTCGAATGGTTCTTTAGAGAGTTTTGCATTGTTGAGACGTATGAAGTGATTTAAGATATTAAACTCGATCCTCGACGTCCCTTAATTTAATTTATATATATATATATATATATAACTTCTCTTACTATTTTATACAAATCACTTGCTATAGCGTAACCGTTATTTGTTGTTTGCGGACAATTTAGACGACTCTCGGCGTAGTAGGCATTGTATACACACACACACACACGTATATCAATTAATAAGATGCGGAATGAGCAAAGGAATTTTCAAGTAATTAAAACTAATAATTGATATTGCACGGCGCAACTCGATAAGTTTAAAAAGTCCAACATCAACAACTCAATTAACTTTCTTCGATTAGTTTTAAACGATGCGAATTTGCCCCGATGCCCATAATATGATGTTGTTTTGTCTTTTTCCAGTAACAATAACGTATCGTAATAGTATTGATATTCTGTGAAGAATTGCTTTTTAACCAACTCGCAAAACATACACTCGCGATAACGCAGCCGCCGCGCCGTAGTCATAATATAATATTAATTTATTACAATAAGTTATTATAATATATCGGTCACGCGTCACGATGAAATCAAGACGTAAAATATTGCCCGCGTAAAGTAGTCGTACGAAATAAATAAATAATGCAACGAATTTCCAATCGATATTACCGTGTACGGTTTTTTTGTTTATAATATTATACGTCGAAAAACGATTGCCGTTCGCGCAACTATCGACACTAAGAATATCCTACCATAGTGTAATTATAATACGATTTTTAACAATATGGATTTTTAAAACGAAATATTTTCATACGTTTTCCGATAACGATTATTTGAACAATGATTCGAATATACGGTTTCGATATTTTGTTACGTAATACGATATGAATTGATGGTAGACGAGAGAGAGTGTGTGTAATTTTTACTTTCGAACGGTTTACTAACCGCCGTCGTCGTCGTCGCTCGGACGTTATCGATGACGAGTAATCGGATTAATCGAACGATAAAAACGTTGAAATCGTTTGATGCGCATTAACAAAATTACCAGTACGACCGACTACGACTAATACGCGTGTAGACGCGAACGCGTAAAAAAAAATTGACACAATAATTGACTCTTGTGCGGCGGAATAACTTACTGTCTGCGAGAATAACGACGAAATTACCCGACGATATGGGATTTATGACGATTTCGATAGGCGTTCAGAGCGACAACTTTATTAACCGACTGTAGAACTCACGACGACACGACTATGCTTTTATCTTTTATAATATTATAAACTAATGACGTTTTCGTTTCAACGCGGCGGCGGCGGCGGTACGCGCACACCGTGTAATATGTGATCGAAACGTCTTTTTTTCCGGACGGACAAAATCGTCCAGAGCGCGAGCGATCCGTGGTCGCCGGAAACTTGAATTCCCGGCGCGCTCCGCAAAACCGCGACGTTCTTTTTTCGGCTCCTATCGTTCTATAATAATAACGCGTACACCGCGGAGGCAATAAATAACCAATTGGGCTTACGCCGAACGGAATAATGTGCGGTGTACTTATCCGCGGGGTGTAAATGCTAATTTAAGCCCTCTGCTCGCCGTGCCCGATCCCCCCCCTCCCCCGGGGGGGGGGCGTACAAACAACGCGCGGTGCCCTCCTCGGGGGGAGGAAGGGGGAGGGGGGAATTGTGTGTACAGGGAGGACGACCGAAGTATTAGCGCGACGGCAGAGGAGAGAGAATATACGCGTCGGCGACGGCAATATGGGGCGAGCGACCGAATTACCGAGACTAAATGTAATCTCGAGAGTAATGCGCTTTTGCGCAAATGAACTCTATTTGCGCGATCGTGTTTGTGCGTCGTCGTGTGCGAGACGGACGGAAAAGCTAGTAGAGAGCGAGCGAGCGAACGAGAGACCGCGCGCGGTCGTATATTTACGCAACGCCGCCGTCGTCGTGTCTGTGCGCCGCCGCCGCCACCTTATATTATAATATAGTTTCTCACCTTTACTCGTCGCCGCCGGATACGCGTACCGATTCCGCGCGCAGCACTTAGACGTTAAATAATTATTCAACGTGTTTCGTACAGGCAGAGAGAGAGAGAGAGAGCAAACAAACGCTCTCGATGTCACCGCGCGACGTGGCCCGGGCCGCTCGGGAGATCGCGCGGCACGCTCGCGTTCCGGTCGTCACGCCCGACGTTTTATAATAATCTTATTGTAATAATAAAATTATTACGGTTTACCGTCGACAAGGCGGGCGCGCGCGCGCGCGGTCGAAACCAGTGAGGTTATTTCGTCGTAAAATTCTCTCGTGAAAAACAACCGGCGAAAAAATGTCCGTAACGACCCGCGTCACATAATAATATTATTCGAAAAACCAATTGGTTTTGTAATAATTTACAGTCGTTGATGTTTTGTCAATTAAAATATATATTTCATTTTTTTTTTTTTTAACGTAATATTTGAAATCGGTGGAAATAACATCGTGGTTTCAGAGCCGTTCTCGTCGAGATGCCACTTGGACCGTCGTCGTCGGCTATCGGTTACCGCGAAAACTAAATATACGACGCGCTCTTAACTGCGCGAACAGCGTTCCGGCGACGTGATGTACCTAATAGCAACGACCGGAATTAACCCTCGCCGAGAAGTCGGTCCGCGGGGCGACGACGACGACGACGACGACGGATAAAATAATACGATTCGACGTGTCGACGAAATAGGTGTGGATTTCCTGCGGGTCACAATCCTTGGCCGGACCGAGACGACGACGTTAGTTTTTATTTTCACGCTAAATTTCGATAGTATTTAGTAGTTTTTCGACTCGTAAACGCGTTTACGTCTGACACATATTTTTCAGATCGATCATCGACACCGTCCGGCGGGGGCCCGGGGCCGGGTGAATCGAAAGCGCGCGCGGCGAAAACCATTATATATAATATGCGTTTCGCTTAGAATTTATTACAAATGACGTCGTCGGTGGCGCACACGGTGTTGACCGGACGTCAACACCGCCTTACTGGGAATATATTATTATTATTTATACTGTGTAATCGAACGCCTCGATCCGCCGAGTGCGCGAAAACCTACGTATACGTAATATGGAGGCCGGTTTTGACGGCGGCGGCGGCGGCTCGTTGTTTAATTGGTAGACGGATAATTTGGCGCGGTATTAATGATCGGAATAATGGATTTAACTGTTACACACACGTGCCTATATATACGTGTATACGCACGCGTACACGCCTTGGTGGCAGAAGTGGTTTACGGTCGCGCGCCGGGCGGGCTGAGTGACGTCGACGGCGGCGGAGAAGATCTGTTTGAATACCTCCTATCCGCTCTGAATTAACGCGAGACCCGATATCAAAATAATCCATCTGTGGAAACCGCACGATGCACTATAGTATTATTATTATCGTCGTCGTCGTATAGTCGGAGCCGAACGCGCAATCAAACAATACCGGGAGGCGCGCCGGTCGTAGATTACGTAGATTCTACGCGTAATGGAAACGGCGAGGACAAAAGGGGAAACACGATTTTATCGACGGGAAAAAAAAAACCATATCCTCTCCGCCTACTCTTCCGTCTCGTCACACGAGCCGGCGGCGACGACGTATCGCGATGGTGTAAACAAGGTGTGGTTTTTTTGTCGTTCCGACCTCGACGTGCTCGTCCGTCATTTGTTCGACTGCGTTCTCGTCGTCGTCGGCCGCGCGGGCAAAATGGGGGCCGCTTTTCGGGAGCAGACGAGTTTACGGGGGGGAAAAAAGAAGGATTTTCGCGCCACCCGTCTCTCGGTCGAGAGAAATACACGGGCTAGTCGACGATTCGAGTTTATTCGAAAACGCGACTATCCCGCGACTATATATATACAATTGTTTTTATTTCGGCTTGGAATCGTTCGAGTGACGTTCGTTTCTCGGACGCTATTCCAGCGGTCTTTTCGCGGCGAATACCTACGTTTGAATCGCCAGAACGTGTCGTCGTCGGCCCAATACACTATAATAACGAATCTCGTCGATTGCGTGTTCGACGGAAAAAAATATAAATACGAAACGCCCGCCGCACTTGGTCGCGCGAACGCTCCGCGGGTGCTCGGATAATGTCGAACGCGTGGCACAAACACACGACTGTAATAATATAATAGTAACACTGTTATCGAACGGGCGGCGTTAAATCCGAACATTAAAGTCGTCGACCGTTTGTCAGAAAACGGCCGTAACAATAATAATATGATTTACAATCCGGGGCTTGATTATGCACGAGACATCGTACACTGCGCGAACACGTTCGCATAATAATATTACAATAATAATAAACTCGATACTCTTGTTTACAGACTATAATAATAATAATAATACGGTCGATGTTAAATTCGGATTAATAATTTCCCGTGCGCGATGATAATCGTCACGGTGTTCGGTCGATCTGGTAAAGTCTCGCGTACGAGTCGAAAACGAACAAACGACTCGTGTGTGTGTGTGTGTGTATAATATAACAATTTAATTATATCATTTATATTGTTGTGACGTCGTCGCGTTAATGTGACGTGCCGCGAACGATATTTTAATTATCGTCGACGTTGGTGCGCGCGCGCGCGCGACTTGTTGCCGCTCGGCAGTGTTGCGCGTTAATAATAATATCTATAGCCTCTGAGAAGAAACGACGCGTCGATAAACATTAAAACAACGGGCGGCGCTCAGACTGCGTGCGCTCAGACTTTGACGACGCGGCGACAAATCTAAATAATATTCTTCTCCGAATGTCTGGTTGTTTTTTTTCTACACCACGCCAAAGCGCGAACCGACAAACGTAAAAATAATATAACGAGTAGTAGGCCAGTAGGAAATAGAAAACGACTTTCGGTTGCGCGGAAAAATAAAAAAAAAAAAAAAAACGCGGTATCATTTTCTCTTCAAAGTACGTATAATAATGTATATGGTATAGCGCGCCTTTATAAAACTTGTACGGGTCGTTTGTAATATCCGTTTCCCTTAATATTCTCCGCGCCCGTTCTCGGAATCACTGTGTTTTAGACACTGCGGAAATTGTATATTATAAATATGTACATTTTTTCTGTTCCGCCTCAATAAATATGTATATACATTATTTTAGTATATTATTTATCGTGAAAATCAATTTAGTTAATTTTTTTTTTTTTTCGTTTTTTTTCTTCTTAAACTTTTTTACGATTATTTCCGTCGGACCGATTCGTGTTCAGACTCGATACGCCCCATTACGGCCTAAATCGGTCATATACGACGTATACTCGTATACAATAATTATCGTATATATAAAAAACCAATCGGTTTTCGTTTGCCCCCCCGTCTCTCGTCCCGGCGGCGCCACCATTAAAATGCACTCGTTTTATTTCTGTTTTTTTCATCATTTGTTAGCCCTTCTTCGCGCGCTCCGTCTTTCTCTCAAAAGGCTCTCGTTCGTTTTGGCCGTTGTTCGCAGGCAGAGCGCTATAAATCACCATGGTGTAAATGATTCGGATTTAATTTAATTTCGTTTTTCGTGTACCCAGTGTTGTTTCCGTTACAAATATCGAGAATTTTGATTCAAAGTCTTAACGAGGAATTTATTAGTTTTGAAATGACGTATATAATATATACGTATATACGTATTCGTCGAACGTTTATCGAGATGGAAAACGAAGAGCGCGAAGAATGTTTTATATACAGCCCCTTTATTGATTGGAAATTTAACAGATACGGTTGTTGTTTTGAATACGTATTTCGCCGAGATGCGAGAGATATTGCGAGGAGAGACGAAACAACGATAATATTTACGGTGAAACGAGTTTCGACTAAAGGTTACTTTTTTCGGCCGTCCGTCGTCTCGTCGAAATCGAAAAAAAAAAAACAAAACAAATCACCCAATCAACGTGCGCGCGTCTGCGATTCGTAAACTCCTGAGCGAACTCCTGACGCGTTTTGTTTTGATTATTGTAATGATTATTCCCGTACACACGCGGTGTTTCGCTTTTGTGTGTTTTTTTATTAATTTTCTCGATAATCAGTCGACCCGGGTCGCGACCGTCGTGGTTTGAAATTCCTAGCTGAACGAAACGGCGGCGGCGGCGGCGGCGTTTTCGTCAGAATGATAATTTATGGAAATCACCGCGCGTACGCTCCGCAGGGTAATGGGTAATATAATAATATTTCGTTCGACGCTAATTATTAATAAATTCCCATAAAGAATAGAGCACCGCGCGCGCGACGATAACGGCCATTAACACCGGGGGCTCTCGCGCGCGATCTACGGGGCTCCCGAACTCGTAAAACATATTATTATAGATTACGAGGCGAATTTAATCACCCGATACTTAATGATTCATTTCTCGCGGGCGCATATATTATTTTATTATGCGCGCGCGCGCTAATAACATAATGAACGCGCTATATATTATTATGTCGCGCGCACGCACGCACACGCGGACTTATATGAGCGACGTTTTATGGCGCGAAATAAGGTATTGTTTTATATGTTTTTTCGTCGCGGACGTTTCGTGAAATATACTCTATCCCTCGCCGCGTTATTTAACCTTTTGACTGCCATGAGTACATAATATTTATGCACACGGCGTATTATTCCACGAGGCCAGCATGCTGATTATTATTGTTTGCACCTCGTACGCCATAGTAGTTTATCGAAATTACGCGTTTTTTATTTTTAAATAATATAATATTATAAGGTTTTCAAAAATTGTGATATTCTTTTGCTAACTCAATAAAAACAGTTCCAGCAGGCCATATAATTGATTTCCCTATTCTGTATAACGCGAACGTGTACACATTTCTGTGCATGTATAAGTAAAATAGAGTTTGAGTACAATATTTTACTTAAAAACCCGTGGCAGTCAAAGGGTTAAATTACGAAAATAACGTCTATTATCGTTTCGTCGCGATTTTCGTTTCATATCTGACATTCGGCGAATAGAATATACGAGTGTATGCGCATAACGCGGGCGCAGTCTCGTTGGAAACAATAAAAATAATAATCTAAAATTAATTTCTTTTCATAGCGAAAAAAAAGAAAAGAAGCGCGACCGTAATCGTCCAAATGTTGTACTATACTACGCGTTATCGCGTACATTTGTTTACGTATTTCAATGACACGCGCGGCCGTTTCGTTATGGCGGAAATAAATTTACCGCGCGCGCGCGCGCGCGCCATCGACATTTATATTGTTAGACGTATATCGCCTCTCGGAAAAACGAACCCGGTGTGTAAGGTCCACGTCGACCGCCGCCGCCGCCGACCCGTCTCGCGGCACTAAAAAAAAAAAAAACGTTCGCACGTAGCCGAATTGATGGGTTCGGTCGTTGCGGGCGATAAATATTTGAAAACATTTGAGATAATATACACCGTCTCGCGAAACTATAACTCCCCATTCATATCTGATTCGTCATAGTCTCGCGGGTCGTTTACTATTCACTCGGACCGCGAGACGTTGTCGGAGGGGAGAGGTTATAGTTGGAATAGTTTTTCGACGACGACTTTTTGTCGGTTCGATTTCCACGTCGTCGTCGTCGTCGTCGTCGTCTCGATCGACCAAGGTCCGCCGTCACCTCCTGCAGCCCCTGAATCTCCCATTTCCTAGCGCGTGATTTTCGTCGTCGCAACGTGAAAACCTACGTACAATATCGCGTCGCCGTCTCAGCGCCATCGTTCGCGATCGATAAAAAGCCGAGCGAAAAAAAAAAAAACAGATTTGTTACCTAATTAATGCTATCCCCTCGCTGCACAGTGTTGCGCGGCGGCTCGAGGGCCGACCGACGCACGATGTCAACGACCTTGCAGGCCTCTCGAAGTAATATATAAAATATGGCACGGCGCGTAAAACTTATTTTCGATCCCACACCCTCGACGACGACGACGCGCGACGTGGCGTGCGTATATTATTATGGGGCCGAGCGAGCGGCGCGGCGGCGGCGGCGGCAGTACCGTGTTTACACCGTTATTACGCTCGGGATTCGATATCGACGAAACGCGAAATTAAAAATTAATACGTCACGCGCGGACGGGAAAAAAATAATAAAATAAAGCCGACTATAGTAAGTTGTAGTATCTGTTACAGACGGCGCGGCGGCGGCGGCGTAGTGTCGCGCTTTAATGTTATTATTGTCACGTCGAATAATGTACGCGCGTACGAGTAGACGCGAAAACGCGCGAATTATTCATAGAGACACTGCGATGCACAACGATGCACTTGCACCGGCGACCACTTTTGCATCTCGGTACGATCTGCGACGAACCTCTCGCCGCTCTCTCTTCTCGACGACGACGTCGCGCACAATATCGCCGCGTCGACCGTCGTTCAAACGTCGCACACGAGATGATCGTCGGTATGTGATGACTCGTAGAAGAAGGAGGACGTGATTTGTTTTCCGAAAAAAAATTAACGCAATCGTACCCCCGTTGTCGGCCCGACGGAGAGGGCAAAACGTATTATATTATTTAATCAGAACTCGTAAAATTCGCGCGACCGTCGTCGGCAATACAGTTAAATGGGGAAAATCATAATTTCGAGACTTTTCAAAGACGGCTGACGATATTATCACCACATCGATATTAAATATTAACTGCGTAAGACCGAGGGAGAATTCCGTCCGTGAAAATAAAACTTCCAGACGCAATAAAGCAGAGCGTATGCACGGTAATGTTTATAAATTCGTAACTGTCCTTCGGACAATCTATTATTAAGATTCGAAAACGATTTACGCACGTTCATTTTTTCAAATAAAACTCGAAAGTATATCGAAAAAAAAAAAAAAAAGGGCCACCTCAAAACAGCCGACCACCCCGGAACTCCTCCCTGGATCCGCTTCTCGTCGTTTTCATACGTCTAAGCAGAAGCGATTTCGACGCGTTTCTATTCTATTGTTTTTGTCGTCGCACGATCATCGACGTGTCTCGTTCGCGTTATCGACTTACGAGTACAACAATAATTGATGCGATTCGCGACATTTTCTCCCGTCTTCACACATGACCGGACTCGTCGCAGGATCTAGTGACATTAGTTTCGCGGAAAAGTAACTCTATAGAACATAGAACCAAGTGCAATAGTTGATCGCAAGAGTTCATGTCTGCAAATGCACCGGAAGTACTGGAGAAAATTAATTTTCACCGTCCCGAGTCGCGAAACGATTATCCTTTGCGAATTCCTTTCCGCACAACTAATCGCCTTGAAAACAGTCCTCTGACTAGGACGGCGATGCGAGTGACCAACGTGAGAACACGTCGTTTAAAATTTTATCATTTTTTCAAGTCTCTTTATGTACACAAGTTCTCATAATAATAATTTTACGTGTCGTTATCGCGTCCATATTTTTACCCGTTACCGACTAATAAATAAATAAACAAATATTATAATGAGTTACGCGTCGCCGCGCCGCCGTACGACCCGAAGTCTCGGCGAATCGAAATGCACCGCACGTCGTTCGATCGCAAAACGAAAGAAGAAAAAAAATACGACGAAACAAATTAATAAACTTCCGGTTAAAAATATCGTACGGATACGAAGTTTGGCTCGTCCGTCGTCGTCGTCGCCGATACGGGCGCGTGTTTTTGCGATATCTACGTCTGGCCGACCACAACGTTATCGGATAAAATAAAAGCGTATTATTTTAATTACCCGCGGGATAAAGCACGGGGACGCGTGCGTGACTTCAAATTTGATTCTCATTAAATCGCGTGCGATTTTCGATTCGAAAGTTCGGAGGAATTCAAACGCTGTCGTTGTCTACGTGTACGACGACGCTGATAACGTTCGACGGGTAGTATATCGTTTCGGGCATTCGAAAATCAAAAAACCGACCGTCTTTAGTCCTCGGGGTCGCGTCCTCTCGAAAACTAACCGGAACGGGAGGAGAGATTTCGGCGTTCTTTCACCCACTGCGTCGGGTGTCCGAGCTCTATCCGCAGATATATAGGCCGATTTCGACTGCGTCCGGCGAACCAACCAAGAGAGAAACGTTATTGATTTTACATCAATTTTATTTTTTTAATTTTTTTCGATACTAATATTATTGTCGTCTAGTCGGTACTCTGAGGGGTTAATCTGAACGCGTGATAAGCTTTCATCACTCGTGTCAAATCGACATTTATCTAGCTCGTACGTTGAGAATACGAAACGAATAAGTTTTAAAACGCCGTCCTCGGCCGCGGTTATTCGTTTCCGCGTGGCAGTCCAAAACAAAAAAACGCTTAGACGACTCAAATCTAAAATTGATGCGTAACAGTAAATCCTCGATTCACGCTCCGAGTACGGCTTTCTATCGTTTCGAGCATTATAAGCCCTCTCTCTCTCTCTCCGAACGATTCTTTCGACTGCACCCGTCATTCGCGCGCAAAGTGAGTATTCATTTACGACTTTTCCAGACGTTCTCTGCCACCCCCGGGAAACTCGGCGGCGGTGAGAAATCTCCAACCGAAATTCCGTTTACCCCGTCCGTGGCGCAAATAGAAAGGGGAAAAATGAGCGTGCGTTATATTTTACGATTGTTGTCGGCCGATGTCGCGACGAGAAGTCCGTGCGCACGATTTCGAACTTTATCTCGTCATTTTTTTCTTTCTCAACCGAAAACATCGACTACTACCGCGTCATACGTATGCACGAGTGTCATTGATGATATAAATTTGACGGTGCAAAATTAGAAAGAAAATCTCGATTCTCGCGGTCTCCTTTGGCCCCCGTCGTTATCGCGTCGGCACGGCACGCCGACCGGAGAAATAGCGCGGCGGACGCGTCCTGACAGCTCGTTATTCGGGGCCGTATTGGCTCGCTCTTCGCACGAGGACGGCAATATTCGAACCGCACTCGTTTTGTCACGCCGCCGCCGCCACCGAGGGGCTGTCTGTCACGGCGGAGGCGTGCGGCCAATAAAACGTGACCGTCACCTGACAGACTTTCGGGCCGTCTAAATATTTATTTACGACGACGCGACGAGCCTCTACCCCGCGGCGAGCGCGACGCGTGAACTGTGTGACGCGGTCGGGACGGAAAAAATAACCGCACGTGTCGATTTTCCCATACCTCGTAGAAGCGGCGGCGTCGCAAGGGGGCGTGAAACACGTTTTGTTAACGCATAATAATAATAATAATGATAATAAATTAATAATAACGCGAGGCCGGACGGTTTTCGGGGACATTCTAATAAAAATAAATCGAGAGTAAAAAAAAAAAAAAAAAGAGTAATTTTTATTATATTATTCATAATTAGACGATCGATAAAATCGGCGCGCCGCCGCCGTGTTTATATAAAGCGTTTAATGTGTACGGCCGAAATAAAAAAAAACGTTTATTTTTCTCGTCGAAAAGAATATCGTTCCGCCCGCGTTCATTTTCCGGGCGGGGTAAAATTATCGCCGAAACGTTTATTGGCCGTTGGGCTTTTGTTTTCACGGCGAAAGCTTATGGATATCGGTGAAAAACGTCACGCGAAACTACGAAACGGCGACTATATACGAAGCGTGTTTCGGATGTTATTGTAAAAAAAAAAAAGAAAAAACGGGGGGCAAAACTCGTCCCAGAGCTTTTTTTCTTCCGGCCAACAGTGTCCTCGGTCTACGAATTGATTTAAAATCATATAGTCGTGGTTGCTTGTCGTCGCCCGCGGCCAACCGTCGAGTTCTCGACCTATTTTCACTCGAGTGCTCTAATGCTTTTACGCTTTTGCTATGAGATGTGATGCTATCAAAAACGTATAACGGTGAAATCGATTGAGGAAAAAAAAGTACTTTTAAAATAATATCGCCCCGTAACATTAGTGTTATTGACCAATAGTGTTTATTGCTCGTCGGTTATTTTATTTTTTTTAATATCGAAATAATCGATCTTTGACCGTTGGATTTTTCTTTACGAGCATTTAATAATAATAATTATTGTTAATTGTTTCGCGCGAGTTCAAACGCGGTCCGTGAAAATGACGCGCGACTTGAAAACGATTCGACTGCTGCGGTCGAATATTTAAAACATTTTTAAACTCGCGCAATGAAAATGAAGATGTATTCGCGAGTATCAACGAGTATTATTACCTGGTTTTTCACGACGAGAAGAATATTATTATCTGATGGACGATTGACGAGTTTGCCTTTATGCGAGTTCAAAGGGAAATGATATTTCGATACACTTATTTTTTTCAAATTCAATAGATATACATACGTATATCGTATATAATATATTTTCAATAGTATATATATTTTATTACGAGATTTTTAGTTTTCTTTTTCGAAACGCTTTTCGCTCGGCAGAAGGAGGGATACGTATTTTGCAAAACGATTTCGGGACGCCGCCAATTTAGTTTATTGCCCGCCGGCATACTATATTGGATCTCGGTGCTGCTCCGAACCGCCGAGTCGCGATACAAAGCGCCACGGTCGTGCGGTAGATTAAATAATAATTCAGTTAAATCTTCAATCTGCGTTTACAGTTTGGCGTTTGCGGATAAATATTGTTATCTCCGTCCGTCGTACGTTTCCGCGTATCGCGCCGATCCCGGCCGCGAGCTCGGGGATTTCAAACTTTCTAGACATACTGTACATTTGCATACGTACGGCGCGCGGCGTGCAGCGCGTGAATTACACCCGGAGATCAAATCCGTTCGACGTGAGTATGGCAAGAAATGAAAAAAAAAAAAAAAAACAGTCGACAAAAGCGTTGGGTAATGTACATCCGCCGCCGCCGACAACGAAATACATTTAGGTTTTGCGGGTTGGGTGTTTTATACGCGGTTTTGGATCTAATCCAATAGCCGTCGCGACGCAGCGGCGGCGGCGGCTCACGTAAAATGACGACCGAAACCCGTTTCGAAAAACTAAATCCGAAAGATACTTTTTACAAAACGAATCGTATACTTGTAAGATAACTATTGCGTATATATATATAATTGAAAATGGAAAACTGTCTGTCCGGCAGTAGGCTTAAAAGACTATAGGAAATATTGAGTTAGGTACTGTTGGTCCGTTGTTTTATTTCATCGTTCCGAAAAAGGTTCGGTAAACATTTGTACCTGGATCTGATGACAATGCGACCGCGGCAAAAGCGTAGAAGGAAACGACAATTTGTTTGAAGTAATCGCGATGAAAAAAAGGAAGAGTTGTAGGAAAACACCCGACACGATCACATACGTCATATTATGAATACTTTGTAACGAACGTTAAAGACAATGTATAATAAAAAGAGGGAAATTAAGTGCGAAATCGTATCGGATAAAGTTTAAAAGTGAAAATGATATTATAGTTTGATAACTAATAGTTACCGTATATATTATAATATGTGCTTAGATTCCGAGTGAAGCGAAGCAAGACGTAATAATAATCTACCATGACGGGTATTTGGGTTTGTCTGGCGAAATTTTATACATCAACAAAACCGCGGATGTTTCGACCGTTTGGAATTTTATCGCGCCGACCAGGCGCTCGCTCGCTCAGAACCGTTTTTCTAAATCCGATACATCAGTACCATTGGTTTAAAATCGCAAAGACCCGACTCGTCCGTCGTTTTTTTTTTTTATTTTTATTCCGGCGTCGTCGTCGTCGTCGTATTAATCATTATTTAACACCCGAATGATAGATTATTATCGATGAAATGAGAGAATAAAAAAAATACCGAAACCCTCGACAGAATAATCGTTTAACCTAATCGTTTAATACTACGAGTTCTAACCTTGTCGCGATGATATTTTCCTCCGAACGGCGGCGGCGGACGGGGGGGGGGGGGCAACGATTTTCCGACGGGAGGGTTTTGGTTTTTTTTTTTTTTCGATTATTCGTTCAAGCCGGAATTTTCACGGTACATTTGTGCCGTACATTTAATAATATTGTTTACCGCGAACGAATCGACGGTGAAAAATTACGCACACGCGGTGAAAAGGCGTTTTCGTTTATTATTCGTTTTGTTTTTTTCCATCCTTCCGAAATGCATTTTTTTCTTTCCTACGTCTATATAGCGCCGATCGAAACCGATACTTTAATCAGTAGTCTCTTAACACACACATCTGGTAAAATTCAAACGCGTTTCGATTTTTGGCAAACGTCCACCTTATATAAGTAACGCGTTCCGTTTGTTTTGGTGTTTTTCGTTTGTCCGCCGAACGAACTCCGTCTCGAGCGCACCTACTATAATATGTAACGTGCGATTCAACAATCCAATAAATCCGAGACTCAATGATTTATTTATCGCGCTCGTATTGTTTTTTTCTTTTTTCCAAATAATTGTATTATCTCCGATTCCCCGGTGCAATAAACGCACATGGGTAACGTATTATTATTTTTTTGCAACGGAAAAAAAAACCAATATTTCGCTTTGATAATAATTATTGATCGCCCGCGATCGAATCGACGCGCCAACAGAACGCGCGGTTTTCACATCACTCGTCGTCGTCGTTTCAAACAGTTTAGCGCGACGATACGCGCCGCCGCGCCGCCGAGACTACAAACTCTCCGCGAGTTAATCACATAATAATATAATCATAATCGTCCCGACTAATTTACTCGTTTACGCCGCCGCGCCGCCGTCGACTGTTCGTTTTTAATTTTCATGAAATCGAAGCATATTCGATAATAATATTATCGCGTGTCCGATCGGCAGTATCTCGAAATCGCGACATCCGTGACTATTATTGTTTCCGGCGACATCGCAGCCAGTGAGTAATAATCGCGAGTAGAGCGCGGATTTCTACGCGTGTTTTTTTGGATTTTCGTCGGTTTTTCGCACGTCTAATGGTTATTGCATATTTTTTTGCGAAAATGTAAAAAAATAAAAGTGTCTATAAAACGCCACTCGTTTGGCGTTTTTTTTTAGTGATGACCTAACCGGAAACTGAAAATATGACATTACACGAAAGCTTTTCGATAATCGACGAAACGAAAGAAAAAATTCGTCCTGTTCCTGGATCGAAAGGAGCAACACTCGGAACAAAATTAAACGAGCTTTCCGATAAACATTAAGGTCTGGAAATTCGGCGACAAATCGACGCAGTAAAACGTTCGGCTCGAAGATATTTATCAAGTCGTGACAAGATAATATGCCCTGACGATTGACGTCGAACGATCGGTCTTTAAAAATATGTATTTTTTAAATTTTTATTAAAAATACAAACACATCACAGCTTCACTGAAAATGAAAACTGGAAACGCATATTCTATTATTTTAATAATACATAACATTTTTTAAAATATTATATCAATTAGTTGAGAAAATTCCCATTTTTTTTATCCATTAAGTATTCGAGTAATTAATATTATCTTGCATATTATTTCACGATTCTCACCGCATATTATGCATTTTTAGTGCATAAAAGTCCGCGCTGTGAGTCTTAAAATATTAATACGTCCGCGCGACGCGATATATCGAATAAAGCCATATTGTTTACGTCGCGAATTACGTCGTTTTTTTTCTTTCTTTTTAATGACTATTTTCTTTTATTCTTTTATTGCTCGGTTTCGATTACTTCGCGAAACCGTTTCGGTCAATTTGAATATATTCGCAGAAACACTACCATATTACCATTATAGAAGGTCGTAATTAATCACTATACGCGGCGTAAATATGTATGAATAATAATGTGTCCTTTTAATGAGGGATATACCGAACGGTTTTAAGTCTTAAACTGCGCGGCGTCGTCGTTTTTCTATTGCACATTGTGCGCGTTTCATAAACGAAATGCACTGAAACGATGCGGAGTAAGTGACCTACTATATACATATATATGATAATATACGGAATTAATTAATGTAAACGTATACGCTGGTACGAAATTATTTCGTTTTAATAACCGGGGGGATGGAAAAAAATGTCCCTCATCGTCGACAAAGAAGAAGGACAAATTTATTCGTATCGTTTATGAAATATTACATCTCTACACGTTAAATATCTGGGGGGGGGGGGAAAAAAAATAAAAAACAACCCCGTGATAATAACTACTAAAACGGAGAAAAATAGAAAATAAATATAAACAAAATAGTCGGTGTATTATTACTCGTAAACAATAACGAAATATTATTAAATGATTTTATATGTTTAATAATATTTTGTGATTAAAGACAGAGAGGCGGCGGCGCAACGCACTACGTGTCCCGAGTTTATTTTATTAATATCGTGTGAGCTTCGCGTCCGAACGACGGGCGGCGAAGTGTGTGTGAGAAAAACTGACCGCTAGTCGAAAATATGAAGAAAAAAAAACCCAAATAAGAGACGTGCACGTCCGTTACAATGTCTGTTGGAAATTTAAATATGCGTACGACGATATTATAATATTTATGCGCGAGAGACGAACAAAAATGTGATCGACCACTCGCTTCGAATGTTTTAAAACGTTGAACGACCGAGTAATTAAAAGACGTGACGATTAGTTGGGCTTATGTGTTGAACGTGTTTATTACACGGTCGTAATTGTAACGATTCTATTTCGAAATAGTGAAAACCCAGAAAAACACGAATCGAGTGAATAATTTAAATATTATATATTTTTAATAAGCGGCTATAAAGTGAGGATTTCGAGACACTAACTATAGAAAAAAACATTTAAAACAAAGGGTTAAAAAGAAAAAAAGTTTTAAAATTCATAATACATCATTTTAGTAATCATTCGTTGGTTTAAAAATCGATTTATACGACAACCCAGTGTGTCGACTGTATTAGATTTCCATTTGTTTTTTTTTTTCTTTCAAATACCTAATCGCCGAATTCGATAAATTCTACAAAAAAAAAAACCCGGAAAGCTCGATGTTATCATATCGTAGTATTCGAAATTTGGCACGGCCGATTTCAACTCGGCACGTCGCGCGAATCGCGTCTACAGCGGAAGACGAGAACATTTGGCTTTAAACCGTTTCGGTGTAGAAAAACTCCGTCCTAAGAATCCGCAGTGCGCTCGACTCGGGGGTTGTTTTCGAAAAGAATTTCACTGGTAATTTTTTCGAACGGCACGCCTTTAACAACGGTATTGTGTGCGGTCGGGGAACGTTTTGTTTCGCCTGCGCGAGCCGTTTGCAGCAACCGTTTCGAGCGAGACAATGTTTTTAAATTGAAAAAATTAACTCCGCGACGAGAACGATATTGTTATACGTATAATATTCAAGCGCGCCGCGCCGTCGCGAAAGCTCTCCGAACGCGTTCTCGAGACTAAAATATATCCGTAAACGATTGCGTGCACTTTTTTCGTCTGGCGAAAAATTACCACCCGTTTGCGCTTGTTCGTCGTCTCTCCGCGCGTTCGCTTATTCCGTCTCCGAGTCGTTTTCCCCTACTCTTTCTCTCCGTCTATCTATTCGCGCGTACCTGAACTTGGCCACGGCCAAGTGATTATAACCAGCTGCGGGATCCGAGGGACGTTCTAGGAGGACCGTGCGAGTGGGGGCGGGGGGGCGGCGGTCGGGCTCTCCGACCCGACTGACTTGATTATAATTACATAATATTCCTAATGACGTTCTTTATCGCGCCAACAACATATTAATATGTAAATAACGATATTATAATATCGCGCCAGGTAAATATTATATTAATCTAATCGTTCGGGAAAAACGAATTTATTTTACGACGCGGCGGCGGCGGCGGCGGCGGCGCGTAATCGCGTTACGCCAAGATTGTTTATTTTCCCCGGTCCCTCGTAGGTTTTTCTACGTCGTTGTTGTAGTTATTATTTTATTTTATTTTCCAAAGATTTGTCGGTAACGGGGTCGGAGAATGTAATAATATACGATATCATATGTATATCGTTTCGATCGACTCGACTAGGGGAAACGCGCGCGGGCGAGCGCGTTCGCGTTTAGAAAATCCATCTCGTCCTACCTACGATTCCCTCCTCCCCTTCGTCACAACAACCCCGTTAGTTTTAATTTCGTCTACAATAAAATAACCAAACGGGTTTCTGATTTTCAGTCGGGTCGAGTTTTGACTTTCAATTCACAAAGAGAACGATATACGAGTATAATATATGCGTATATCTTAAAGAATGCCGCGCAAACGTCGACTCGAATTGGTTTACAGAAACATTTGGGATCGAACGAGATAAGTCGACCGAATCAAACGATTTATTCTCCTCTCTCTCTCTCTCTCTCCGGGCAAAACTTTTTAATATCGTTATAATTAAAAAAAATAAAATAAATCCTTTAAAAATATATCCTTTACGCGGCCTGAGCCTGACACTAAATGGTTTTTGCGTACCGACCGACGTTTCCTGAAAAATAACCGTTTCCCGTTTTAACAGACTTTCATATTTTGGCCGCGCGCGGATAAATAAAAAAAAAGAAAAAAAGACGCGTTATTATAGAAAAAAACTCACCACGCGGCTAACACATAGTGGTGTCGGGGGAAAGAAATTATTTTTATTTTTCTTATTTGAAGTATCTACGGCCGCTCGGTTCGCTTCCATAAATCATGCCGCGTATTATATTAACGGTGTATTATACACTCGTTTTATACGGATCATTAGTTTGAAATATTTACAATGGCATCTGAAAAGAACAGACTTTATTTCATTACCTGCGAGAATCAATCCTTTTAGTAAATCAAATATTTACAAATAATTGTACAGTTATGAATGGTACTTGTTGTACACGACCTGCAGTTTTATACGTATACATTTTTTTTTTCTCCTTCTTCGTACCGTTTTCGACGACCGACCGTTTCGTATTCTCCGTTAAAAATCACGCTTTGTCGAGGTTTTACGTAATATAACGACGCGTGTTTTTCTCTCATTTCGTCTTTCGCATATGTTCTAATTTCAAATGTATTCACAAACTAGCTGAGCAAACCCGTGAAAAGTTCGCGGAAAAGGCGTCGAGTGCTTAAATATTTCCGTATTTTACTACTTGTATAGTATTGAGTTCACAGTCGATCGTATTTACAGGAGATACGTATGACTATGTATACATGTATAATTGAGAGTGTGTGTGTTAAGTTTTCCGTTTTTAACACGTCATTTTACTGCTTTTAATCCTCACGAGGGGTTGAATTTTCAAATATCCGTTCTCATTGCACGTAGAGAGCGTTAGACAAATCACTTTTCTAAATTTCAAGTCCGCACGTCGCGTAGTTTTCGAGATGCAACGATCTCAGTGAGTCGGTGCAGGTATTTGGATTTTATATTTTATAGATTATTATGTCATTAGATGACTGTTATTTCGAGTATCGCGGTCTGATTTTATAGACTATTATTATTATTATTATTTGAGTTGGCTATTTATTTTTGAGTAAATTATTTTTCATACGAACGCGTTGATATATTATCTTCACTCGGATGTTCGTTATTCGTAAGATTTCCGAGCGCACCGACAAAATTCCAATCCCCTCGTCGAAACTTTGTCCGACGAGCCTCTTTTGAAGGTTAAACTGAAAAACCGAGACTAATAATAACAATATAATTAAAAACACGACAAACTTTAATATTAATTATTCAATAATATATATGAGTGTATATATAATTTATACGGTTTATTGCACCGATGGGCTCGATCACTCTTTGTCGGCCTTTCTATTATAATAAATGAAAATAAAAAACAAGTATCGAAATCACAACACTGTTCGAAATCGAAAGTCGCTCGCCGTTTTTTTATTTCAGATCGGTACAGGCCGTTCCTTGGACAGTAAGCGCTCGTACCGTTGTGTTTCGGCGACTCGGATTTCTCAAACTTTCCCGTTGTACGTTTAGACGCGCGAAATCGACGACGTCTCTGGAATTTAAAATTCTACACGCCGCGCGCCGTCGTCGTTTTCCACGCCATAATTATTACAGTGATCAGCGGGGCTGAAAATTAAAAACAAGTGTGACAAATATTTTAGGGTGAAATGATATTACGCTCTGTGGCGTCGCGTTTGTCGCCGTACGTATTTCATACGAGCGCGCGCTGTGTATAAAGAAGAAAACCAAAACCAAAAAAAAAAACCGCACAATTACATTTTACTTTCCGCGCAGTTACATAATATAATATTATAATGTTGTTGCACTTAACGCGGCGCAAGTCGTTTCCAACGGAATTTGTAGGGTGTAACACCGCGCGGGTCGTCGCGTAGCAAAACGCGTTTTTTATTTCGTTATTTATTCGTTAATTTCGTTAAAATACTTACCCCATACACACTGTTCAATTTAACACTGCAGAAAGGTCCGGTCGCGTCGCGGACCGTGAAATTCCGTCGAAAACCGAAAAGTCGTCGGAAAAACAAAAGAGGAATATTTCGGTTTTTCAAGTAGTAGGGTAAACCCGTCGAACGCGTCTCGCCGTAGATATTATATTCGATTTAACGCCGTCGTCGCCGCGTGCCGGTCGTCATTATAATATTTTGTATCGCCGACGAGATCGCTAGAGAAAACGGGAGAACAAAACCGTCCGTATAGATTTCGGGCTTGACGATTGTTCGACGATAATGAGACGTCGTCGTCGCGAGATCGGTCGCTTACTCCGAGTGTTTTGTTTTTCTCCCGACAGAAGCTGTCGAGCGGCCGCGCCCCCGTCCGATTCACTCGACGGGAAGCAATCTAACGATTAATTTCTACCGGCGCTCAATTGGCTTCCCGGCGCTATATACGTATTCGATAATCTGGCGACCGACGTATATACACACTGGGCCGTTTATTCCGCCCAACAATAATTGAGCGAATCGAACGGTTAGAAATACAGACCACCGCGGCCGGTCGTAGACCGATAATATCGGCATCTCCCGCCCAGTTTTTGTTTTTTCCGCGGAAAATTCTGCCTCCTCTCTTCTTCTGGGGAGATAGAGTTTTGTGGCCGAAAAACACGGTCGTCCCGAGAACGTATCCTGTGCGAATATCCGTGTACCTTCAACCAGACGGCGCTTTTAAGACCTCGCCGTCGAGACGACGAAAAAACGTATCGATTTTCAAATCGATTGGCGGCGCCGCGGTAAATACCATCGTAAAAACAAAATAAAAGACGAGTGTATTTTAAATATTTTCTTTTTACACTCTGAAAATACCAAATACTATATTATTATTTTAACGAAAGAAAATGCAGTTTAAAACGAATGCAGTTGAAAAAAATAAACGCTATTATTGAGTTTATCGTCAGTTATTGGTTTTCATTTTCAAAGTGGTTTTTCGTTTTTATTAGAAAATCGGGCGATATTTTTTACAATCGCTATATTATTATTGTATTAGTGTCCGCACAAACGATTCGTAGAAAACCTCGACGACGACGGGGTAGTAAATTACTTATTTGTAATCACAGAGCTGTGTTTTTCGCGCGTCGGGTGTTTATATTGAACGGCGGCGGCGGCGGCGACGCCGATAATAATTAATAATATTGTCACGTCAAAAGTTTGTTGATGAGGCGACGGGGAAAAAAAAACGAAAACGAAAACCCAAATCATCTAAGATCCCCGACATTGACGCTTTATTATTATTATTTTAATTTTTTTTTTTTTTCGCATTTTATTCATAAATCTTACCCTCGCGACCGGCGGCGGCGTGGCGTTAATGACGACGACAAGTAGAGCGACTGCGACACGGCGGCGGCGCATAAAAAAAAAAAAACACAATCAAAAACTTTGCCTCGCAATACGAAATAATATAAATAACAAAAATAAATAGAAACTGTCGTTTCGCCTCTCTCTCTCTTTGGTTTTTATCATTGAAATTCGTTTCGTTGCGGTTTCAACAATTGTTGTTGTTGTTGTTGTTGTTGTTGTCGTCGGGAACTTTACGTTTGGTATTTGCGGTCAAAGTAGAAATGTTAATTCCACCTACAGGAATTATTTCGTTTAATAAATGTAAGTAGTGTAACATCGAGTGAATATTATCATATTATGTATATAAAATGGTTTTTTTTACTTTCGTCGAGTGAATTATTATACAAGAGTATTAAAGCGGCGCGGCGGCGGGTTAAAACGGGACGACTTTTTAATATTTTCGATAAACGACGAAAACAACGCGACGGGCAATGTCTGTGCGTAATAACGCTAATTAAAGAAAAGGTCGACGGGCAGGCGCTCTCTGCGACGAGTCGAAGATAATAATTGGCGACAAATTTACATTTCTATAAGATTCCGAAACGCGCCGCCGCGCCGCCGTCGGTTTTCGACTCGACGTGTTTTGCGCGGCGAAAGTGAAGAGAGAAAAAAACCTCGACGGATTCGAAACGAGGTTCTTTTCGAATCTTTTCAATACATTTCATACCGTACGGCGATATGATATTATTAGAGTTAGGATGACTTAAAATACACACGAAAATGCCCTGAAAATTAAAAAAAAAAAAAAACGGAACTTCAGAAGTGAAAGACATTTAATTTTATAATAATAATTTCTCTATTAATAATAGACAATACGTTTAAATTTTAAGTATTAAGTATATTATAAATTCATATTGCATTGTTGCAATAATTATTATAAAATGCGTCTCGTGTTTTCGAACGAAAGACGGCGACGACGTCGATCATTGTTGATAATTGTTTGTGTGATGAAAAACTTTGCTCGACATCAATAGTACAATTTTATTTTTTTGAATATCGTACGAATTTTCTTTGAAATCTCAAATTTGAGAAAAATACCCCCCGCGTTGTACAAAAACTTCAAAAAATGACCGAAAAACGATGTAAAAATATAAAAAAAATAACGTAAGAAAACAAAAAAAAATGCATTTATAGCTAAAAATGCAAAATAAATATTATATTCTGAATCAAGGAAACATGAAACACGATTTTTTAGCCAAGATAGCATCGCATGGGATCAAAGAAAAAGGAAATGCAAAAGTCATCGACGTCCTAACTCTAGATCAGCGGTTCCCAAACTTTTTTTTTCCGCGGTGCCCTTTTTTGGAATAAATTTAGCCGCAGTGCCTTATTTTGGATCAAATTTAACCACGGTGCCCTTCTGTGAATAACACGAAAGACAGAACAAAAAAATAAATAAATACTCATTGATAGCCAATTTTATTAAACTTAATACAATCTGAGCATTCCAAGTGCACAACTAACTTAATTATAATAAATCAATGCATTTTCAAACTTAAAACAACAAAAAAAAAAACATACATACATTTTAAACTATTTGTTATAGAACGCGGTGCCCTTGGAAAGTGCTCGTGGTGCCCCTAGGGCACCGCGGTGCACAGTTTGGGAACCGCTGCTCTAGATATATTATTATTATTTCACCGACGACGCCAAATACGAGCGTTTCGCGCGATCTACTCGCAACGCGCGTCCGCGCCGACGTCTGTTTATCCTATAGCGAGTCGGTAGTTTTTCACCAAGACGAAAGTATACTGAAATCCCGCTGTTCGTTGGCCGTCGGTTATTAACGAATAATGATAATACGTAATAATAGTCGTAATAATAACAAAGTTAAAATATCGGCGCGCGAAATCCGATCGGCAACAACAAAACCACCAATTATTAACGGGGGACGGACCGTATCGAATTCCGCTGGTCGCGGTCGTCCGCCGCGCACCACACCACACCGGACCGCGCGCGGGCGGGTCTTATCGATTTTCTCGATTTTAATAAATTAAAGTCACCGACGAGCCTACACCGGTTTCGATCGATACGTACGCGCGCGCGTGCGATCGTAATGTTTATCGGTCGGATAACGACGATAATCCTTAATATAAGGACGAAATACGATTTACACACAACGCGACGCGTAGTAAACGCGAACGCTCGACGACGACGCGACGATTAAAACACCCGTCGCGCGTCGTCTGCGCGGGTACTTGACGTATTCGTTTCGTCGTTTTGACGTATGGAAATGATTTCAAATCGTATTATTCGACGACGACGTTACGTACGTACTGCCGAGCGCGGTACTCTATATACTCATTGTGTTTTTTAAACCGCTCATAAGTGTAAAATATAATATAATAACGCGCCGAGTTCCGCGCAATCACCGTTGGCGAAGGCCATTTCCGTTTCGCTAACCCATTGATATGGATTCCACAAAACGTTTTCTTTTCTTTTTTTTTTCTAATACAACCCACACTCGATTACGAATAATAATGAAAATAGTGAAAAGTATTTCTTAAAAAAAAAAAAAAAACCCGCGTTGATTGGATTTTAATAATAAAAACACGTCATAATATGATAAAATAAAGAGACGATGATATTGAGTACACTTTGAATTACAAAACGATGGTTTTGTTGTTGTTGAAATTCTCGTCTTTTATGGTAAATTTCTACGATTGCAAATAATAATATTTTTCTAATTACATCTTGAAGTATAATATTTTTGACGAATGACATGGAAACTGCCTGGAAACACAAGATTCACGTGATTATCTAGTCATTTTAATTTTACGATAAAGTCGGAAAGAAACAAAACAAAAAAAAATCGTTAATTAAATTGTCCGGACCAAACGCTTAGAAAACTACAAATACGAGTACCGGCCCAATATTTGAATGATAATTCACTCTGTGTGTGTGTGTGTGTAATATAATAATATTTATATCGGCGGAAATAATTTCGATAGGTTTCTGTAAATATTATTTCAGATTTGGAACGGGATAAACGTAGCAAATGCGATTTACATGTTTAAACGTTGAATCTACATAGGAAACGCTTGCGCATATATTGAAAATTATATTATTGTTTCCGAGGAAAATTATTACAAAACAATGGCGAAACAAAATTTACATTCGTCTGTGTGTTCCGCGCGCGTTTAAGAACACACTTCGGATCGTGCGATCGAGTGTTTTTAAAGGAAACGCGAATTTCAATATTCATTTCGCCGAGAGATAAAAAATATCATCGTACGGGCGAATAGTAATTATTCGTGTTTTATTAAGTCAGTTTTTCGCGTTCGGCCCGTTGAAAACGAAAAACCCATTTCTTTTGGACCGTTAGTATTAAAAAAAAAACGATTCACACGACGACGACGTAGGCTTTATTCGTTTCGTGTATAGCTCGGCCGAGTGTCGTCCTCGTGACCGAATACTTTTTTATCGTTGAAATCACTAATAAACTTGTACGAATATTTTAACGATGTCCTACCGTGCGCGCGCGTCAAGTACTAATAATAATATACGCCGTATACGAGAGTGTAACCTACTCGCTCTACACGGCCGTTACGGTTTTTTTTTTTTTTCATTCGGAAATCGAGAAATTTTGAATTCGATAGATCGTCGGGAACGGACATTTTTTGTCATTACAAAAATCACTTGAAATTTCTTCTTTTTTTTTTTTAATCTGCATATTTTCAGTGCACGTAAATATGTATATAACTTTTTATTTCAAAAGCAAAATGTCGCCACAAGTGCATACTTATTTGATCAGCCTTGATCAGATAACTATAACGACGAACGTCGTTCGAAAAACAACTAGACAAATCTATTTCAACCGAGTCGCACAAAACAGAACATTTTTTTTACGCGACGGAATTTCGATGAAAAAAATAAAAGTCGATTTCGAAAAATTCGTCGAGAATCGATAACCGTTGGGTTTTTTTCCTCGTGATTTTAGACGGCACAACGTTATCGTCTTCCGAAATCGATCGCGCGCGACTGCAGTATAATTGTCTTTCGAAACAGACGTTTTGTTTCGTTTTTTTTTCACATATTCGATATGAAAAGTATTCTTATGTAAACGATACACGACGCGTACATTTTTATCGTATACTCGCATTTCTATTACCTACGGGAGTTTTTTTTATCCGCCGTGTACCTTTTGTCGTTTAATTGGTTTTTTGTCTTTCGGTCGTATTGTGTACGTATATACTGCGTCGTCGTCGGTTAAACGAAAAATACAAATATTCGTCGTCGCCGTCTGTGCCGCCCGAGAAACGAATAGAAACGACGACGACGACGACCGTATAACGTTAGGGCTGCGCTATAATAATAATATCTCCTTAAATAATTTAAAACTACAGAAATTAAAAAAAAAGTACAATGATTATTTCGCAATAAGTTTCCAAAGATAAACGTAATTTTTTCTTTTTTTCTTTCCCCCCCCCCTGCCCGACCTAGTTTCGGTTGTCTTTATAAAGAAGTTTTTTCTCGTGTAAAACTTTAGCAATTATTCAAAGATTACGCCGCCGCCGCCGCTTCTACTACGCCCGACCGTACTACGTACACAGTTAGACTCGACGGCGAAACTATATTATTCCGAAACGTGGCGGGTGTGTAGTATACCTACTACGGCTAATACGGTTGGCGTACGCGATCATAATATTATAATATCACAGAATGCGATATCATTACACGCGAGCGCCCGGCAACGGATGAATATCGTCTGTTTGGTAATAATAATAATAATAACGATAATATGTATATTTTTGTGTGTAACGGTTTTCCTCGCACGCCGATTCCGGTCGACGTGTATTATACGTCATATTATAATGACGTCGTCGTAATAGTGGTATTGTGTTGTTTTGCGCGTAGATAAAAAGCGAAATATTCGACCCGAAAAACGGTGTTTTACGACGACGACGACGACGACGATAATATCGCGCGATGTGTGACGTTGCCACGTTTTCGACACGTTTTCGTACGATAAGTTTAGTATTATGGTGTTTCGGCCGGGTTCCACACTCGCTGGATCATCGCTGGACGCGTTCGTGTCGATAAAAACAAAGAGATATTTCTCACGCGTTCGCATTGAAAAATCGGTACGATTTTAATTTATTATTATTTTTCGAAAATATCAATCGCACTGCAGGATTCCTCCGAAGAGAAGTTATGAAAAACGCGATACGCGACCGTCCTTTTAGTCGGTGCTTAATTGACTTAGTTTTTTGCTCCGCGGCGGAGCGAAAAAATCGACGTTTTATAATTTCATTATCGTAGTCGTGTCTGGTGGACGGACATATTTTTGTGTATAAAAGGATTACTCGGAAAGCGCGTTTCCTATAGCTATTTTGTCCATTAGAGATTGGAAGGCGGTTCGGGGAACGAAAAAAAAAAAAAAACCGTTTCGACATTTTTGATCGGAAATATTGAATAAAAAAAAAAAAAAAATTCAAGAGACTCGAATCGCCCCCGAATCGACGGCAGTCTAGTCGTCGTCGCGTAAAAAAATTCGACGCGATTATTAGACGAGAAAAAAACCTCTCCTTTGTTTGGATATACGCGCGCGTTGGCATATTATTATAATCGGGCGTTTCGCGAACTATTATTATGATTCGATTTCGGGACGGTGTCGAACGTTTCCGTCTCCGCCGCGGGTTTTCGGAAACGCGTTGTTCTTTTGTAGTCTTTTGAGGGGGGGCAGGGGGACACACGGAAAACCGCAAAGCACGGAATCCCCCCCGTCTGTGTTCGCGTCTGTCAGTCCGTCCGCCGAAAAGTCGCCATGGTTACCGCGGCGACGGCGGTGACAGTGTCGTATTATAAAATAATGCGCCCCGCCCGCGTTCGGAGGAAAGCTGTTCGATTTTCACCGCGTCGTCGTCGCAAACAAACGCAAATAATCGTCCGAACGATTTTCCAAAGTGTTTTTTACGGTCTATCAAAGTTTCTAATTTTTCGATTTCCGGAAAATCATTTCTCAAGCAATTTCTTCTATTACGAAACTATCGACCGAATTCAATGCTCAAAGCTCCTGCGGTTCCGTCTCGGTGTTAATTTTCTTGATTTTTCTTTCCGTCTCCACTTTGGTATTAGAAAAGTTGAATAAAAAGATGAAAGGCGTGACCGAGGCAAATATAGGACATCATTTTTATATGCAATAAATTATATAAGATAGAAAAGGCTTGTGTTTGCACTCAAATAAATATTTCACACAGACGCCGTCTCGAGCGGGAAAAATTATGAAAATAAACGGACTAAATATGACGAGAGGTCGGAAAACGAAAACCGTGTCTCTCGACGGACGGCCGTTAAATTTTGTAATTATCCTTTCGCGTAGGTCGTCGTCGTCGTCGTGCCTTTGGCGATTTGTGCGGGCCTCGAGGAATAATAATTGTCTTTGGCGAGCCTCTCGTGTAAATATTGTCGAGTGTTTGATTTCCTTTCCGGCGGTCAAACTCGTTATCAAACGACACCCCGTTTTCCGGCCGGCCAGCCCGCGGACTCGTCGACTCATCGGTTATTACTATAACGTCCGCGTATCGATTCGCGCGCGTCTTCTTCTTCTTCTCGAGGGCGAGGAGTATAGCAATAATCCGCGGCAGCGAAAACTAGCGATCGGTCGGAAAGCGAACGGAAATAGAATTATTTATAGTTGTTATTCGTGCGGTAAAAACGCGCGTCCGCAAAGACTCGGTAATTATTTCGCAAAATTGAAAACGTGGTCTCACGTGAAAACGCGGCCATTACGGAAATATCGCCGCAATGTATTTTAATGTAATGCAATCAAAATCCAATCTCGGCGTTCGCGACGTACGTTTTATAAACCCGAAATATTAGATTGAATTAAAAACGTACGTATACAAATATTAGGAACGAATTCAGCCATTAATCGCGTTGCAGACATCAAAGAAAATTATTAAGCAGTAAACCCCATTACCGACACACGAGGGAACCGGCGAGCGCGGCTTTTATCTTTTTAATTCTACCGAGGCTTTTAATTCGACGGTAAATTAAATTATTCACTTTTCGGTTGGCGCGCGTGCGAATCGCCGGAGTTTTCTTGAAAATCGAAACGCTCGCGGACGGGAAAACGGCGCGAGACAGCCGACTACGACGACGACGACGACGACGACGACGACGACGACGACTCGTCGGCGTCCGGCCGATCGCGGCAAAACGGTTTCGAAACGACGTCACAGACGGTGTAAATCTTATTGATTAATCGATTTATAAGTATTATATTATAAGAATAAAACGTCCGTAATATACGCGTTTAAACTTCGAGAGAACGACTACCCGATCCTCTCGTGTCCGTCTCGTGGGACCGAAGCGACCGTCAACAAACGACGTATATTATTTGAATGCCGACAGTTTATTATTAACCGAACCGATCGATGACGCAACGCGGAATTCATCGAAGACAGAGCCCAAATCGAACGAGCAAAAGAGATATCGAGAACGTGCGCGCCCTCGATTGAATCGCTTATTGCAGAAACCCCATAAGTCAGACACACGAGTTTTAAAACACGTTGACACTGCGGATGTCGACACGTCGTCGACAAGCATATCCCCTTCTTAGGTGCGGCTGTCGACGCGTCGTCGACAACTCTCTCGTGCATGTTTAGACTCGTCCTGGTCATCACCAGGTTTGAAATAAACAACAACTAGTAGTTAACAAAAATTAGTCTGAATATGAATAAAGTAGAGTAAAAATAACCTATTAAATGAAAAAAAAAAAAACATTACGCATCATAGGAGTATACATTTCCGACGCGTGTAAACTTTCGAGAAATTAATAAAAACTTATCGTTTTCCTAAAAGCTTCTTTTTTTTTCATTCCCGGAAGTACAGGAAGGTTCTATTGTATACAACACCGAATACGTATACTCACCAAGGTTGAAAGGAATATAAGAAAATAAGTAGTTTTACAACTTCTGTCACTTATGGGGTTTCTGCAATAAGCGATTCAATTATTAGCGCCGCCGCCGCCGACGCGTTTGTAACCTGCGGAAACCGCCGGCGATTTCGAAGATATCGCACCTAATCATCCGATCGGAATCGCGTCGACGGAAGCGAAAAATAAAAATAAAAAAAAAACACCGGCAAAACCAATAAAACGATATAATATACGTAATGTTTTGTGTGTGTGGAAAAATCAGTCGAATCGTCGATTCTCAAAGTCCGAGAGACGGGCACCTCGTCAGCGCGTTCGTTTCCGATAACTTTCGCACGTGTGACCGCTGTCGGTAAATATTGACACGGTCCGTCTCTCGTGTATTGTACACGCACCGGCGGCGCGCGAAAACTCGAAGCGAACGTTATCGAAACCGCCGGATACGCGGAAGAGTATCGCCGGTCCTTCGCGGCGGCGACGCTTTCCGCTCTATAGGGTTTAAACGGCGGCCGCGACTCGTCCATCGGAAATTACGTTTGCCTCGGTCTTTCTGGCGATCTCGCCGTTCGGACGTTTTGTCGCGCTACAAACGAGTCGGCCGTGTCACACGCGTTTCCAACTAATTCGAATACGCCGTGGCGATATCCGGAGCGAGAGCACTATTATCAACGTTTCGCCTCCGGTGTCCGTAAAATCGCACGTCGGAAAGAAATCCCGAGGGGTTTTTCGAAAATCGCTTTCTCGGCCGAACTCGGCGCTTTTGGTCGGTTAAAATGTCGAAAAACAGTGTATTCCGAATGATTTGTCCGAGCCGAAACGATATCAATGTCGCGACTAACGAGACCTCGAGCCCCGGCAAATGTTTTTTCGGAAAAATATTCTCGAGTTTTCAAAACCCTCCGTCCGCCGCGAGCGCCCGTTTGACGACGATTGACATGAAATCTGTTTTCATAATATTATGCTGCGACTCGGCGACTTGAAAACAATAACGACGAACGGCTCTGCGTCGTATAGATGATTTCGGATTAAAACGCTATTGTTTTTCATCCGCTCGTAACGCGTGCGCCGCATTAATAAGCCGCGTTTATTATCGTTTTACACTCGTCGCGCGCTCGAGATAACGAAAAAATTCTCGACCACTGTTTTTCTCTAGTTCGTCCAAGACGTACGCGCCGAGCACGATCAATGCAGCTCTGCAGAACTGTAACACATAATAATATGCATGTCGACGGTGATGGAGTCTCGTTCGAGTGTTTGTCAACATCGATTAGAGAAACGTAGATTTTATACTACGAGCCTCGATAGTTCGGACCCAGTAATAGTGTTCAAACGACGAAAGTATAGTGCATTGTTCCGTCGTCGTCTTTGTGTTAAATTTTACAGATTACAAAAAACGTCGCGTAGAATCGGTAATCGTTTTCTTTCTTTTTATTCGGTTAGGTAAACTGTCGTCGTTATTTCATAAATTAATCGGACGAAATAATTACTCGTTATGAATTACTATTTATGGCGCGTTCGTCTGACTGTATTATTTTCTATTATAAACAAATTGTTTGTTTTTTTTTTTTTTGAAAAACCTTTGGGCGTAAATACTGTTTCTATTGAAGTCGTAGAACGTTATTAATATCGATCGACTTTGAGTTTTTATTGAAAATCGAATCGTTAAGATCCAATATACGTATATGTCGAGTCCTCAAAGTCGTATTCAAAATATACGTACGGCTGTACGTCAATCGCCGTCTACGCGTTCGTCGCGGCTTTGAACGTTCGCTCCTTCGGGGCGGTGGCTTCCGGAAATTACGACGCTTTGTGTGGATTTGTGGTCGGCAACAACGAACACACGCCGCGTGTTCGACTTTATAATATCCCGATTCGTTTGCGCGTCAATCTAGATTATTATTGTCGAATCCAAAACGTAGGGAAATAACTTTTCTTTTACAAAACGTAGAAAAATGAAAAATTCTACCACGTACCTACATTCGACGACTGCCGAGAAGTATTGTAATATAGTTTGTTTTTTTTTTTCGGTGACGCGAGACGTTTCGTCGAAGAAAAACCGACGACGAGCGGCGGCGGCGGCGCTCGAATTGATATGATTTGTTACGGCGATACGGACCGAAATGAAATTCTATTAGAATATTTAATATTGAAAACTCGCTCTCTCTCTCTCTCTTTAAAATATCATATAATTTCCTAAAACATCTGGTGCTATCTCACTCGCAGTGCGCGAAAACGAAACGTGTGAATACACAATATACTGTTTACGTATATATATTATATAAAATATGGCGTTAAAACATCTCAATCTGATGATACGTCACTCGCGGTTGACGAGCGACCTCGCACAGTTGTTATTTCGAAATTCAATTAAAGTCGCCGCGTTTAACACAAAATTATTGGTTAGTGTGTTCACGCAATTAACGGAAAGTGAAAAAATAAGAAAATAAAAAAGATCCTTTGTCCGTTTCACTCGTCAGACGAGGTACAAGAATCGTACGGGTGACGGGCGTGTGATCGTGGCGAATTTTTAAATTTGAAATCAACGTACGTATTTGTATTGATGAAACGATTATTGCGAACGAAAAATCCAATATTTCTATTAATTTCTAGCGATTTATTTCAAGAACTATAATAATATCAAAATAAAGTTTAACGACGACGTGTCGGACGGATTTCACGCTCGTAAAAATATCGTCGACGGTGAAAATTTCGCCGGACATAATAACAAACGGAAATAACTGGCGTGAAAATTGCGAAAAAAAATTGCCGCTATTATTTTTACGATATCGATTAAAATCGAAAAAATTACATTTTAGTTTTTAACCGCGACGTAACCGTGCCGTTTCTCGCGTTTTCATACGGAAATTTATTCAAATTATCGCGCCATGATAACACCACCCACACTCTCCGAAAACGTGTAAAATAAAAAAAAGTTTGAACACAAGTACAAAGTACGTCGTCTGAAATTAACCGGTGAAATTAATTTAAATAATATGAATACATAATATATTTTAAAACACCATAAACCCGTGAAACATTTAAAAACGTCGGTCCCAGCGGCGGCGGCGGCGGTGTGAAACGCGTACAGTTTCCTGTATCGTTACTTTTAATCTCCGTCGCTTTTATATGATAAATATTATAATATCATAAAAGTGTACCGACCGGTGCCTCGTATTGATGAGCTTTAATTATTCAAGTAGTAAATGTTTAAACATCTTTCGTCCGCGCGCCCGCTGTGGTAGTTGTTCTAATAATATAGGAAATATTACGATATTTTTGTTTTTATCGATTTCAACATAACAATATTATATTATTTACACTCGTCGATTAGAAATTACGAGGAAATTTCCCTCGAAAATACGCGTATACATATATTATTTGCCAATATCGTATATTTTACTTGTTTTGTTTTTTTTTACGCTCACTTTTTTCTTCTTTTACCGTTCGATAAAAAATTCGTTTCAATCGAAAATTCGTCCGAATTTCGAATCGACGGACGGCGGCGAACGTTTTCGATATCGTACCCTTCGCGATATTATAGAATACATATTTTTGGCGATTACTTTCGATGCTTTCGGTCGAGCGCACGGCAATTTCGCGCTTGCAATCTCGTATGTACGCGCAGGTAACTCAATCCGAGAACATATCTCATTCGGCACATCGTCGTTTGATACGACGACGGAGATTTTTCGTTCTTTTCTTTAACAAATTAATTATGACAATATTATATAAGATCTGTATTTTCATTTTTTTTTTTAAGCACTATTATTCGCTATCGGCGGAGACCTGTTTGTTTACCGGAACTTTTAATTACGTAAGCAACGGTTTTGTTCGCGTAGAATATTATTGCATTGTAATTCAGCGCCCGAGAATAACAATCAAGACGACGACGATTATTAATTAGAAATGTTGAATTTAATTAGAAATAATAATATTATGTTTGTACCGGCCGGGCGGGGGGGGGGGGGGGTAAAGTAAACAGAATGAAAAGGAAAAAAAAAAAAAAAACCGCGATCGGTCGGAAAAAAGCTAATTAAATTTTTTTCTTCGAAACCAACAATAAATATATAATTCGGCGGTAATTGCGGGTGTACCCCTATAATAATAATAATAATTATTATTATTTAGTAGTGTAGATTCGAACGCTCTCGTTTTTATCGCGTCGGCAACGTCGGAAAGCAGGTTAACCTCTTCTCGCTCGATCTATCGACGAATATTATACTCGTATTTTATCGTTCGAGTTGTGCGACGACGACGACGACGGTAAAAACACTCGGAAAGTTTACACAGATAACAATGACCGCGTTCGATCTTTTCGCGATACCTTTTTTTCGAGCTGTCGAGCGGTTTATTATCGGACGAAAATCGAAAACGCAGAAAATCGCTCGTGAATCCGGAATCGTGTTTTCTTTAAATATTTTCTTTGGCGGCCCTGCGGCTCGAACACACCACAATCGTTTCAAAAACCGATTCGGCCGACCATCCGGTTCGAGAAATCACGCGCACACGTGCTAATGTGCGAAGGAAACGTAATAATACCGACGACGTCCTGATTTGCTCGCGGAGGCGCTCGTATAACTATAACTTTTTTTCGAATCGATGCGTTTCCTTTTTTTCATCCTGTTGGCTGTTGTTATTTGTTTTTAACCTCGCGACGTCGTCGCCCCCCGGGCCACCGTTTTAGTTTCTTTCAAGGAACATATTTTGACGAGATCGATTTTTTCCGATTATTCATTTTTAATTAACAATTTACGATTAGCAGAGTATAATACGCGAGAACAATATTATTAACGTTGAAAAAAAAACAATAATAATAACGATGACGACCGAAATATTATTTGAAATATGATATTATATATTTATTTAACGTTTGGAAAACTCGTTATATCCGAGTCCGGAGGCCGAAATATCGTCGAAAACGCCTTGTCCGAAAAACAAACGAGAAGAAGAACGTGTGCCCCCGGAGAGCGCTCCGCGTCCCCTCCCCCCCCGCCATAAAAATTACCCGAAATCGGGCCCCCCGCAGGTGGTTTCGCGATTATCGGCGTCTATTTCGATAGCGGTTTTTCTTTCTTTTTTTTTTTAATTTCGCAAAGAGACGTACGGATATCGATACGACGAGAAATATTAACCGCCGCGGCGGGTAGCCCGGGGACGATCGCGCGGCGGGGATGAGATTCGCGTGACCGGAACGCTCCTCCGGAGGAACAGGAGGTCCATTATTATTATTGCTCTTATTTTTATAGAGCGTCGCGTTTATCGCGCGACCTCGGAACGCGGCGAATTCCCGCGCACAACACCGGTCGCCAAATAAAACGAACGACCGCGAGTTGATTTAATCCACAATTTCCGAAAGTTCTCTCTTTTCTTCTTATATCCTTTTATTCTTTCTTTCTTTTTTTTCATCATTTTTTTTTCCCGCCGCCGCCGCCGTTTCTTCGCCAAATCACTCGGCGGCGGCGGCGGCGGCGGCAGCACTTTGCCATTTTGTTTCTAGACCATTAGCGAAACACAGCCGCGCGTTTTATCGCTTGCCGTACGAATTATTTAAAATCAATTTCTCGCGCCGCCATCTGCCGCCCTCGGCGCGGCCGCCCGCGCCACCGCGAATCGTCGTAATCAAGTCCCCGGACTCTCGCCGTTTAGCCCTCGGCGGCGGCGGCGGCGGCGACGGCGCGGGCAGGGCCGACGACGACGACGACGACGCCGTCTTTCTCGCCGTTTCGTTTAACACCGGCCGAACGAGCTTTTTCGTATATCCACGTACGAAAGAAAACCCATTTAAAACGCAATTACTATAATATACGAACGAAGAAACGGTCCCGAACTCGATGAAAATATAACGCGTTTACTTACTTCTTTTTTTCTCTCCTATCACAAAGCGATCGTCGCGTACGCGCATTTACAAAACGTATGACTACGATTGTGGTTTTTTTTCACTCGGCGGACAACCGTCGTCGGTAATATCGCCCGAGTCTAGCCGTTTACCGTTCGATATGCGCCTACGCGATTTCTAACGCACTCGACGATTCGGTTACTAGACGAAGGATTTCGTTACCTACGTTGAACACTCGACGGTAAAATCGCACCGAACAAAAAACCTAATATAGCACACAAATAATAAACGAATAAATTCAAAACTTTTGAAACATAATTGCGACCTCGGCTGGCAAAGAAAAAATCGTCGAGGGCGATAAGGCTGGTGTCACGACACTCTCGCGCGTCCGTTTCTAGCATTAAAAAACCAGTGAAATTCTATCGAATCGAACGATATAACATATTATCATCCGATAAGCTATTGCATTTATTTTCGACTGTTATAACATTTGATTTTTTTTTCCCGACGATCGAAACGACCCGCCGAATGGTCGAAACCCCCCGTCCCCGGTTGAAAATTCCGAGCACGTGTCACGAGGTCGGACGACCGAAAACACGGCGGCGCGGCTGCAGCTGATGGATCAAAGCCCTTTGTCTAGTGCGCCTAATAATACGGGATTCCTGTGATTCCGGGTCCACGGTGGTTTTTTCCCCGGACAAATAAATCACCTCCGTCCGAACGCACGGGACGAACGGCAAACCTTTAACGGCGATTGATATACTCGGCTAAAAAAATCAAACATATTACCTAATTGCAATAGTCGAAGGGCGAGATGGGTGGTGCAGATAGAATACGAGACGTTTTCTCCTCGTCGGAAAATAATTTCACGTCACTCGACGTCGTCGCGACGTATCGATAATGACATTCAAATGTATGTGTTATTTTTAATATTTTTAAGTACGTGTATTATTCAAATATACATATTATTTATTATTTTTATTCGAAAATCCAAACCATAAATTATTTTTATACTTTCTTCTTTTCTTTTTTCTTACGATAAATATTATATATAAATATTTAATCACGTCGTCGTCGTCCGTAGGTAGGATTTATTGTTTTTTTTTTTTTTTTCAAAAACTATTGCTCATCCGTGAGTCCGTTTTGACGATTTCCGGTGTTTACTCGGCGATTATAAATATTGATATTTAAGAAAACAATCGCCAAGTATAGAAATATAATATTATTCTCTTCTCCTCCAGCCAAATTTTCCAAAGATCCGTTTGAATTCGACATTTTTTGAATATCGAGCTCCCGCGAGATCCGTCTCGTCCTTGGACCGCCGCGCACTGATAATAATAATATTATTCAAAATCGATAAATCTGAAGATCGTGACGAAAGTTTCATTGAAATATTACCGAAATCGATTTAATAATTCGATTGAATCGCGACTGCGTTTCTTCAAATATATTATTATTATATTACAGCAGCGTTTTTTCAATTAACTTTTTTTTTTTTATTCGATACGATACAGACGAAAGAAATATTCGATCGGATGAAACCGCTTCGTTAATTAAATATAAAAACTGCTATGTTAAACCCCGGCAGACGCGTTCGAGATAATTCGCCGACGTTCTCGCGGCAATCTGTGAAATCACACTTAAATCTTTATCGCCGGACGACGACGATATCAAATATAAATCCCGACGATCGTCGGGAACAAAAACGCCGCCGTGCGATTTTTACGACACTTTGAAAACCTCACTCTTTGTGGTATACAAAATTATTGCTTATAAACGTACGAGTCGCACGTTTTCATCGCGTTACGTGAAGCTCGATTATTAGACGAGTGTCTAAGCCGAAACGGTAAATTTATACATTGGCCGGAAATGACATTTTCGTTTCAAACTAATGGAATCGTCGGGATATTTAATGTGATTTTTACAGTCTCCCACACGCGAAAACAAACGGAAAACACACGGATTTCGATCGTTCGGTTATTTTATAGCCCGCGCACTCAATACACCGTCGTCGTCGGTTTCCAATAATTATTAATTATTAATCTATTATTTCAAAGTCATTACTCGTATTGTTTATCGTCTTGTATTTTTTTTTCTGACCAATTGCAAAACACGTCGTCAATATACGTATACACGGCAATCTGAAAACGTTCGTCTCTTCGGTGTAGCCGTATTCGGTTTTATTATTTGTTTGCGTTTTCCATTATATTCTGGGTCAGACCGAAAACGTTAGGGTCAACTGATAAACTCCTATTCCCTCCCCCCTCCCCACCACCACCACCGTTGCCCGTTTGGCACCGAAACTTTTCCCGGCTTGACAGCGGCGGTTCAAATGAAATTGCTTTTATTTTCAAACTTTTTTATTATTGTGTCGGACACAACGCGGAGTAATTATTGTCTATAATTCATGTGCGCGGAAATTGACTTCTCTTTATTGAGTTGGTAATTTATAGCGCGCCGGAAATTTTTATAATCAGCATTAACATTTTTGAAAAAACAAAAACAAAAACGTAACGCGTGTTGATGACGAAAGTACGTAAACGTGGAAATATTGTTTTCTCGTTATCCTCGAGACTAAGCAATATTATTCGTTTCAAAGTAAACGTTACGATTTACGTATGCCGCGCCGATCGAGGAGACGCGATCGGACGTAAACGACGACGTGTTAATATTATAATACCTTCCGAGTAGATCGTTTCATTCCATAACCGGTCAAACTAATCGTTCGATCATTTTGTTAGCCGTAAAAACGGCGCGCGTTTTCGTTTGTTTATTATATTAATCAAGTAATTACGGCCGTACGATAAACATACGATATTACACAACTTTCTTTGAATTATCCACTGATCCACGTCTAAATATTACTTTTGTCAAAGTTTTTGACGTATTTTCAAAATTAGGTCTCAATGGCGCACAATAATAATAATAATAATAATAAAAGAGGGACTGTACGATTTTCAACGAAAAGTTTTTGCGCTCCGCGGAACGGTCGTATAATTACGACAAACTTTCGCATCGTCGTCGTTTAAGTTGAAAACGTTATTTTTTAAGTCTGTTGTTTTCGTCGATTTTTATTTTCATCGGTCCACCCGTAACGACCGACCGCGTTTTAATGGACGTGTACATTATTATGACAATAATAATACATTGAACAAACACGAAATTCAGACGGCACGACGACGGGTCGGCGAATAAAAAACCGACCGTAATAATTATTTGAAACAAAAGAACGATAAAAGACGAGCGAAACGATTGAGAAATAGAACACAACAACGGTAAATCAAATAAAAGCATTCAAATTTATCCGCGCGCGCCCACGAGCGCAAACAAAAACACACGAGCGCGCGCGCGCGTGTATCCAGAAACTCGAATAACATCGAACCCGCGTTGCAAAGGTTTTTATTGGAGCTGGAAACCAAACAACCTTTGTTGTCGGCAGAAGTGAATTAAAGGGTCTGACATGAAATGTCTAACCCGGCAAAGTCCTGGTGGAAATACTCGAATGACAAAGTAAATTCAAAATTGAGTTGATCGTATTGCCGTTTTATATTTTACTGCTGAATATTCAACAAAGCCGCCGTGAGTGAACACGTCACGGAATTTAATACAATCTCCGGCGGTAAAATAGCTGCCGTCGAAATTACAAAAGATTCCGGGTAAACGGTACGGGTTACAGAGAGAGAGAGAAAATAAGAAAAATAAAAACGCAGTAATAATAAAATAAAATACATATTTATGATACGGTTATAATAATACGTTATCGGCGGAAAAACTAAACGTACGTATTTCTCTTGAAATAACATGCGGTCGTGTTTTATTTCCGACGACGACGCGACGGTGAAAACGTGCCCGCACATCGTCGTCGTGTTCTCGGCCGCGAGTCGATAAAAAAACGATACGATTATAGAATCGTATGAAAACTCGTCGACGACGACGGTCAGCGCCGCCGTCGAACGCTCGACGCGAAATCACCTCCGGCCGAGAAGTTTTAATAATATCGAGCTTTAATTCGAACGCCCCCCCCCCCTCCCCCGACGACGCTTTTAAAATGGAAAATGTACGGAACCAACTGTTACGTTTAAATACGGTTTTTGTATTTATTTTTTTTCCCCCTCTCGTGAAACGAACGTCGTTGTCCGTCCCATGTCGAATTCAATGTTTTGTTAACGACCGCCCGAGGACGTTCCAGCTGCAGTTATCTTCAGCCGTTTGTTTTAATAACAACGAGACGAATTTAATATTTCCCCTCGGTCGAGTGAACCCTCGCGCCGCGGCACGCGAGTGTCTCTCTGAAAATCGCTGATATTCACCGCCGAGGAATCGAAATATTAAATCCTGACGTCCTGCAGCCGCACTTGCGTCCTCGGATCGTAATTTTACGTTGTATTTTAATAAAATACGATTTTATTATCCGGTTACAAAACATCGGCGATGGTACAGAAAAACCTCCGAATAGCGAACACCACTCGCGGCACTGATCTTGAGAAGCGTGCGAAAAATTAATGAAACAATGCGTAATAATGCCTTGCCAAGAACACTTGTCAATATCTAACGATCCCGTTGGCGTCCGCTATTCGGAGGCTTCGGTGAATTTATTTACGGTGGAGTAACTGTTCTTACGGTTCTATTTGTGCGATTGAATAAAATAAAATAAGACCGACTACGGCTGACGTCATCAAATCTGTAAAAACACTGTCCGAGGACATGATATAATAATTATTATCGGCGACGGATTCGTTTGTTTTCACATGGAAAACATTGTATTTGTTTTTTTTTTTCCGTCCGCGACTCGACGGTTGTTAACGACGATACACGTCTTTTACACGACGACGGCGAAAACCTAAGGATTCCCGGAGTTTCGAGTTCATTAATTTCACAACAGTCGGTAACGTTATACGGTTACCGCGTTGCGCGCTTATCGCGCTATTTACAAGGACATTTTGATAAGGATTAATTAACTTCTTATATAAGGGTCGCGCGCGCGCGCGAAAAAAAAAAATTTCTCGGAAAAGTAACGTAAAATGTATCCGTGTACCGACTATTACACTCGCGACGGCTACGGTAATAATATTATTATTATCACGAGCTCCGCGCGTTATTATATATTATACGACGACGCGCCTCCTCGATAAAAACAACTATATTACAAAATTAGCATTTTAACCGGCCGCCGCCACCGCCGCCGCCGCGATGACCTTATTAATTAAAATGTACTGTAACTCGTTGCCGTCGTTTAGATGATAAAAAAAAAAAAACAAAAGTAACAACAACGTGCAAACTGCGGGGACGATGCGAACGCGCGAAATAAGTTACAACCCGTGTGCCTAGAGACGTTTCACGGAATGTCTAACATAAAAACCGAGCGGGGGGAAAAAAAGGACGTCGTCGTTTAAAAGTTGAAAAGTCCAATATTTCGCGTCGGTTAACTAAATTTCTCGCGTCTGGAGGCGGAGTCGTTATCGCTAGCTGTTTTAAAATCGATTACGATGTCACAAAGACTTGTTTCGATAAACAGTGAGCGTATGGTTTATATTTTCGTATATACCGGCTTTGCAGTATTTAACGGAAACATCATTTTAAGCGAAACGCTGGATCTATTGGTTTTATTCTGTTGGTCTATGCTTTTGAACATTTTTTTTCTGTTTTCTGTTTGTAAATCTAATTAAAATTTTCTTTAAAATTTCGCTTGATTTTAAACTTTTACGTGAGTTTTTAAATTTTAAATTTCAATACGATATTTCTGGACACGCCGCGTTATGTGTCTCACCTTCTAGAGCCGGCTCGAATAGATCACGTTCAATTGACCACGGGAAAAAGCATAAAACGGTTAGGTCTAAACTTGCAACGTTTAATAATGTTTTAAAAATTCGAATATTTAAAACCAATTTTTTTTCGGTTTATTACGAAGACCATAGAAAACACTCGAAATTTCGAAAAATTCGAATCTTTTTTTATGGGCTAACCCTTTCTACCCCTTTGAGGTTGAATTTTGGAAAATCCTTTCTTTAGAGGTCTCTACTTTATAAAACGAAACTTTCGACCAAATTTGATACTCAAAGCCCGGCTAGGCGATTTTTTCCGTTTTTATCCTTTTTACTCCTTTTTACCTCCGGGTTGAGTTTCCGAGACGCACCGTTAAACCTTCCCCGAGACTTGGGCAATCCGTTTTGTGAAATTCCTACTTAAACGCACCGAGCACTTTTCGAGATATGCGCGTACATACACAAAAAAAAAAAATGGCTTCTATTTTAAAATTTAGATAATATACGTACACATAAACTCGTACATTATGTATTCACTAGCCGAATAACTCGGCTTCGCCCATACGTGTAGTTTTATCAAGTAATGGAGAGTTCCATTTTTACCCTTTTTAGCTCCCCCGGGGGTTGAATTTTGAAAAATTCGCCAAGAAAGGGTTTTATGATACGTCACATTAGTCATCTGCAAAATTTCAGCCCGATCCGTCCAGCGGCTAGGCGATGACGAATGATGATGATCGGTCAGGGCGTGTTATTTCATACGTCATATCGTTTTATCAAAACCCGAGCGAAACGAATTATTTCCCAATCGAACAAGCGTATAGCAATTCCTAAATTCGAGAACGTCGTGACGACTGTTTCGGAAAATCGATCGACAAACCGTTAAATCACGACCGAACGAATGCGAAACGTCCGATTTGTAAACGAAATCGGGCGTTTCGGACGTTCGGACCTGTCGAAAAACACGATAATTATAAACATCGGAAAACGATTGTGCGACCGGGCGCGTCACATTTGCATCCGGACAGATTAAACGAAATAGATATTCCAGTCCGAAGCGTTTTTTCCGCGAAAACCGTTTGGGACGAGTTTTTATGTTTTTGAACTGTTCAAAGTCGCGTTCGGCTATAGCTCACGTGATTTCCGCATTGACTGAAACGGACGGCGGCGGGGAAACTTTTAGATCGCTTTTTTTCCTCCACTCGCGAAAGCGTAGTGTTGTTCGCGAACGAAACGTTAATATAGACTCTCCGAACAGCGCGCGCGGCCGACCGACATTTCTATCGACCTAGAAATACAAACTCTCGCCATGCGTCCGTTCGTCTTACCAAACGGGCGTTTTACAATCGACGTGAATTTATTTATAGAACAAATGACGGTTTAATATTATTTTCTTTTTCTTACCGCTCGCATTATTATAATACGACACGTTTTCGCGTGTCGTCGAAATATTCGTAAAATAAATCATGTTTTTATGGATGATCGAAAACCTTTGAACGTATACACACACGGCACGTGGAAAACTAACGCGACGTTATTTTGTGCAGTTTAAATTTCCAACGAAAACGCGTGAAATAACACTATAGCTCGTATATAAAATGACGCGTTTTGCCAGTTTTACGACGTACGCGGGTACGTCTATTGAGAAGACCGCGTAAACCGATTTTCGAGTAGGAGAAAATTCCTATAGTTTCTCCCGCAGCCTTTTGCGAAACGGGACGTGGGCGCAGGTGGTACTGTAAACGAATTGATAACATTCGCCGCGCCGCGGCTGCTGCTGTGCACGTCGCGGAAACGTCAGCGTTTCTTCGTCGACGTTTATTTTTAAACGCGTTTAAAACGCAATCGTCTTTAAACGCTTTCGCGACGACGACGACATTTTCGTTTCCATTGAAAGTTTTCGAAACGATAACATTATACTGTCTATAACGTAACATTTTAAACATAATATTTAAAACACATGATTCGATACACTCATGACGTACACTCACGTCACTTCTTTCATCCCACACGGGGCAGTGTTTGTTTGTATTTTTTCTATTTGCCAGCGGACCCGCGGCGGACCGTTTCGATAATATTTTCGTTTTACTCCGATAGAATTCTCGGTTTTCACGCGCACAAACAATTATTACGAGTCGACATTTTTATCAGAAACGAATTAGCTCTACGACTTTGTAGTGCACGTCCGATACGTACATTTATATTATTTTTTTTTTTTACTCTAAGTATAGCAAAATAAACGACAAATTATTATTATCCACGTGAAAACTCAAACACTAAAATTCTAAAAAACCCCCGAGAGTAGAGCTTTCGAGAAAGCGGTCGGATAAAACGGAATCGACGGACGAACGGTTCGACGTCGGTGTTCGTTTATCGATATGACGAGATAATGTGATCCTGTACGCAAATAGGTATAACGAGCGCGCGCGTTATCGAATCGATATCGCAGAGGCGGTCGATTCTGGCGAGTTGATAAACGGTAGTTACACAAAGTGAAAACCATAACATTGTTATACAACTTACTGTTGTGACCGCGATTCGCGCGACCTATATATCCTTCGGACGGGGCCTATTTCTCGTCTATTTTCGTACTACACGCTTTGTTTTTTGGCAAGTGGATCCCCCACACCCCCCTCGACCTTTACAGGTACAGCATACTCTTTCGCTTTTTGACAACACGCTTTTTAAATATAAAATAAATCCCCTAAAGGTCAAAATATTATATTATATACCCGTTCTTCAGCTTAATTAAGCTTAAATATTATAAAATATATTATATATATATATATTTAAACTAGTCAAACTAGTACGAACAATTTTAATTCAAATCGTTCTTTTTGGAATTAAACTACTTAAAATTGTTTTGTCTCGAATAATAATAATTTATATGATTATTATTTATTACACAAAAAATATAGGCCCTGCTAGCGATTATAATATTATTAATTTCGAAATAAACGATAATTGTTATCTAGATATTATATACTTTCCAAAACTATTTTTACAACTACGAGGGGAAAAAAAAGAAGAAATTACCGCCAAATATTACGGCGAGTATTGCTTATATACAACGTAAAAACGTACAATGCGTAGTATTGCTCGCGCTTTGGCATAAATAATATTTTTTTCCTCGGAATGTTGGCTCAACATAATAATGTATTTCGTTATCTTTTATGCATAGGTTTTTTTTTTTTTGTCTTAACCGGAGTCATTGTGAAACATACTGTGTACACACAATTAACATAAAGTCAATTGCATCTTTGTTTTTTTTTTTACAAACGTAGAGAGACGAGGAGAGAGAGAGAGAGAGAAAAGTATAGTTTTAAAGTTATTCCAAATTATATGATATTTATTTTTTTATTTTATTTAATTAAAACGTTCTTGATAAATAAAATAAAATTTATATTTAAAAGGGTTTTTTTTTTTTTTTTTTTTTTTGTTTTTCAAAACTTATTTTCTCTTAGTAGTATCTTTGGAAGACGTTTTGCGTTTTGCGTTTTTTTTTTTTTTTTTCTGTTTTCCCCTCTCCGTAGACTGTGGTGTTAGTTAGAGCGTTTTCCTTTTCATATTTAACTCGGAAAAAAACTCTTATCAACGGTTTTCATTACATATTTTTATCCTTAGTTACACAGCTTCACAATTATACGAATATTATCTTTCGAAAAACGTGGACGAACACTCCAAATAATCACACGCGTAAAATTAAAAAGGAAAAAAAGTTTCGTGGCCGAGAAAAACGTTTTAGCCGTCGCTATTTGTATAATATGTATTACAAATAATAATAATTTAAAACAAAAAAAAAACTAACCGAAACACATTTTTCCCCGGCGGCGGCGGTATACGTATTATAAATGTTTACAAATCGTGTTTTCGTTTTAATCGTTTTGAATTAACGAAAAAAATGTAATTCGAAATAATAATCACCGCAGCGGTATTACTGTTGTTTTTGTATCTGAAAAAAAATATCGAAACTCGCCGCCGCCAGAGAGTATATTTTAATATAATAATTGAAAAATCTTCGATACGAAAACGCGTTTCGTTTTATTATTTATGAGATAATTACGCCCGACGACGACGACGCGACGGGGTCGTGAAAATTATTATTAGACGCGGCGGCGGGCAGAGTTCGACGAGATTCGGAACGATATTGTGTAGTGGCGGGCGGGCGGGTTAAACTTTTTCATTTCCTCGGACATAAATAATTTTTCTCTGTTTTTATTTTTTTTCCCTTCGCGCGAGAAAGTCCTATACACAGAAAAGGCCGCCGCCGCGCCGCGCCGTCTAAATAGAAAATCATCGCTATTGAATATTTCTCATAATGAGTTTTCGTTCGAAATTCAATATGTTTTTTTTTCATCTCTACTTCTTCTTCTTCTTCTTCTTCTTTTCTTTTTAAACGTTCGCCGGTGCGGTTCTAAGCAAATACTAAACCGAGTCCTGTTGTGTAGGTACACACGTATTTCGTCTGCGGGGGTGTATTCGTTATTTCCTCGGTCCGTAATGTTGACCATCTTTTATTTGAAACAACTGCAAACAGTGAGGGCGGCGCTCCGCCCTCGGTGGTCCGCAGGTATAGCTGCGAAATACGTCAACTGCACTGGCGGCGGCAGGACTTTATTATGAGATTTAAATCACGTTTTATCCCGAGACTCGGTCGTTTCGGGTTTATTTTAAAAACAGAAATTAAAACGCGCGTCCGTGTGGTGGTACAGCCATACTCAACCTTTTTTTTTTCGTTTGGGCCACGTAAAATATTTTGAAATATATTACGCGGGCCGCAAGTCTAAATGAACGGTGAATTAATGAAGTCTAAATTAAAAAAAAAACTGAAAATACATTTTGATATTGTGTACAACATATTTTGAAAATTTATTGCAAAAAAATTAAACATTTATTTTAAATTAGTGTGAATTTCGATATTGAGATGGTTCTTTAACTATTTTGGATAAATCTGGTTTGTAATTATTATTGCTGCATGCTACTCTTAACAAGTCGTCAAGATGTGAATCAGTAAGCCGATTTCTGTACACATTCTTTGCATATTTCATTTTTGATGAATATGAAGTTTCACATAAAAATTTTGATGACGTGAACATTGTTAGCAAAAAGTGGGGCACATTTTTGTATGGTTTTCTATGTCAATTCTTAATTTATTTCACAAGCCAACACAATACGCACACCAAATATCAACAGCAACCCCCACCGAGGTTAGTAGTACTGATTTTATTTATTTAGTCTATAGCAGGGGTGGCCACTAACCTTAACTTTGGGAGCCGCAAATTTATAAAGCTAATTTGAGGTGAGCCACATTGTAAAGCGATGTTTTTGAAATGAAGACACATTGAAAAATGAACTCAAATGAAGGAACGTTTATTTTTTACATTACTTAAAACATTATTATTATTGACATAGTTATTAACATTATTATTGATTTGAAGGAACGTTTATTTTTTACACTACATAAAACATTATTCTTACTATTATTACATATTATCTTACATTATTCTATCTACGAAATCGACGGCAATAAAAATGCTATCTAACGTTTCTAACGATATTTACAAATTTTATATTAATTAAGTTTAGTCTAAATTTAGTTCAAGAGCCGCACGAAACTGATTTAAGAGCCGCATGTGGCTCGCGAGCCTCGTTGTGGCCACCCCTGGTCTATAGTATAGATATAAAATATTAATAGTGGAAATACCAAAAATATAATCATTCTTATCGCAATCGCGTAGGACACACTTTAATTATTGTTCTGTTATACCTATTTTATACTCATATTAGTTTTATTAATTCAATGAGTTCTGTTCGGGCCACATATAAACCATTGGCGGGCCGCAGGTTGAGTATGGCTGGTGTAGTAGATAATATTATATGCTCGTGTACGCCGCAGCGTTCGTTTTCACTCGGCATTTATTATATTGTTCGTAAAAATCACATCGCCAGGTATGGATTATGGAATTGAGTTTTCCAACAACAACAAAAAAACCTATACTTACATTGTGTAATCAATACTCTATTCGTATCGGAAAACAAAACGATTAAAATATTTCGTTTTTTTCTTCTCTCGTCGACTTGTTCGATAATATTTTCGACGTGATATCATCATCATCGCCAACGGACACCTCTCTTAAAGGACAATAATATAATGAGTTCAAAAATATAGGCGTTCCGATGTATTTCGACCTGTCTGTGACGGGGACTCTTTCTATTGCGGACAGTAATGATATTTGCGATAACGCACAACAGGTACAATAAGAATAGAATACCGATTACGATTGATTATTATGTTCCATGTCGCCGCCGGGGTCATAAAGATAAAATCGATCGGTGTCGACTAGCCAGAAACACGTGTAATTTAACAGCGCTCTTAATCGGTATCGCTTCGATATAATCGTAAGTTATATTTTTCACACGCAACGTCACCTCCCGTGCCGCGTCTAAAAATATTTCTCTTCAAAACAAATCGGTGGCCAATATTAATACACGTTATGTTTTTTTCTCGCCCGTTGATTACATAATTATATCATAAATAAATAAATAAATGAAAAAGGAACGAAATTTTCATTAAACAGATGTGGTGTTTGTCGATTAATTTTAACTTTTAACACACAATTTTTTCTACTTTCATTGTTTTTATTCCTTTATGTTAAAAATAAAAGCTCCGACTCATTTGTTATTCGAAGCAATAGCTAATGAGATATTAAAGTGACAATGAAATTACAGCAAGATGTATGACTGCAGCTATTATATAGCAGTTATGTCCGTCATTGTGTTAAAAAACACTGAAACCCGTCTACAACGGACAATTATTATTTTGCGAGTGTCCGTCGACTATTACGTAGTACGTGCGCTCGTCGTTTTAATATAAACTAAAATATTTTCAAATAATATAAAATTGTAATATTTACGCGATAAAACGCGTGAACGCGCCGCGGTGTCAAAACACTCGGTTACACGTCGTCGTCGTCGGTTCGGCGCGCTATTACGAATATAATTCCGTCGCGCTATTAATGACATTAGCATTTTTTTTTTTTTTTTCTCAAATTGCCTCCAGTCATTTTCCCTCGCCGCGGCGGTTAACCTCACTTCTTAAAAAGCGGCTGTATTTTTTTATTTTTTCCATTTCAACACTCTTATAATATATAGTGTATATAATTTATTCATACCCGTTCGAATGAAAATTAATAGAAAAATTGCTTCTTATTTTTTTTTTTTATTCACGTCGAGACAATTTGTATTTACCAAAACGGTTGTTATTACGTGTAAATTCGTTTTCGACGTGACGACGACGACGGCTCGACGGACGGATCTAGGACGAAACGCGCATTTCGTCGCAGCGTTCGCTTACGAAAATAATAAAAGCGCGAGATCGGAGTGTGACGAGACGTCACGGGCGCGCGACGGAGAAGACGAGAATAATATTATCAGAAACCGATATGCCTGAATTTCGTCTCAATTTTCGGACAAATTTCGAAATCGACACCCGAAAGGTATACCGACCGAACGAAATCCGCTAACAAGTTAGTGTACGTTAGCCCCTATTCGACGTGGAAAACAGAACCAATTGTTCTGTGTTGAAAAAGTGATGACAAATCATGGTAATTTCAAATCTAAACGATAATAATATCACCCGCAAAGTGTGTTAGGTCTCGTCGTTTTTTTTTTTTTTATACAACATCTGTCATTGTGTTGAGAATTTATAAACTCGCCGATTCGGATCGTATACGCGCAGACAGAAGGGGTTGTCTTTTCGAACGATTTGTAAAAAGGCAATGCGTTTAAAAATCGCCGCAACCATTGTCAGACGAGGAACGGCAGCGCGCGCGCGCGTTCCCGACAAAACCTTGATGATTTTGAATAGTCGCGCTCCCGGTTTTCCGAGTTAAATGATTTATCGTTGCTTTTGCACTCTCTCACAATGCCGACGCCAACTCGTGTTTACTCCTGCATATTACACGACGAACCTGTGCTTGATGAAACGGCGTATTAATAATGCGTGCGGCTAATGTCGCGCGCGCGCGCGCGCGCACAAAAGAACGCTAATTTGTTTTTTAAAAAAGCAAATACAACGCTATGCAATGCCGTCGGTTACGCGCGCCTATTTAAAAATGCAATTGTTATCTCCGCCGTCGCACGTGATTAACTGTATTATGTTGAAAAGGCGTTTATCATACGCGGAGATCGGCAAACTTTTCACGTTTTTAGTTCGGCTAACCTGACCTGCAGTCTCCGCCGCCGCCGCGCGCGAATACTGAACGGAATACGTAATAATCCCGGTCGAATAGAACTTTTTCCGGGTGTTTTTTTCTTCTTCTTCTTTTCCGTTTCTCGGATTTTTTCTTTACGAATTATTTTGAAAAACTGATTCACCGTGTTCGGACGCCGCGCGCCGCCCGTCCGTCTCGAGTCGCTGATTGTCACCGCTGCACGTTACACAACACGTACGTCTTAGAGAGGAAATTCTATAATTAAAATAGTTTCGCGCGCTCTCTGCGAATGTCGGCAAACTGTCAACACTGCTATACCTGCAGCGGATGCACTCGCCGCTGTTTTATCGCACTCGACGGCGAAAACACTCTTCGGCGCCGATCACGGCCGTGACGGATTTCAATCGCGCGGACGAGCGAAAAAATCGGTATCCATCAATCGCACTCGAACGGTCTCGCCGTACAACACGTCCGTAGAGATTACGTCGCGGTTTCGATTCGTGCAAATCGGTCGTTACGTCGCGTCGTCGTCGTCGCCCCTGCAGTCGGCCGTATAATCCGTAGCCTTTCGCTCGAAAACGTCTTTCCTCTAGTGTTTCCACCCAACTATGCGACGGTTTTCTTATTGTCACGATTTATATTACTCGCTCGTAGACATTAGTAAGCCGTGTATATTATAATAACATAATAATAGTGGTGACATAATATCGAATATGAATAACTTTCGAGCGAGCGCTTCGCGAAATATTAAACACGCGACTTGGGGCGAAAAGAGCCGTACAAAAAGAATTTTAATGAACCCGAACGCCATCAACTTTTTAGAGAGGAGCTTATACCGGGTAATACGAGCACGGCAATTTGGGCTTTATTAAACTAACTCCGGGACAATGATTCCCAAAATGTTAAAACGCGAACCCGTGGGCGAAAACAATGCAATTATTTTATTGTCGGGCGAAAAGAGGACGTGGGCGAAAAGAAGAAAGCAATCGCCGGGCGCTGCTCCCGAGACGCGCGAATAAGGTTAGAGACGCGTGACGACGAACAGCCGGTTCGCTTAAACACTTTTGCCCGACCTTGTTCCGGTCCCCTTGCGTATAAGTATTATAGACCGACAGCGTTTTGTTTTTATGCGTTGGTGTGTATTGCTGTGACGCGCGTAAAATAAATATGAAATACCCACGAGCCCGCGAGATCACACCTTTTTTTTTTTTACTCGTCAAATATCGAATTAAATTGCTTTCGTACGAATATTATTTGAAAAATACTATCGCAGTGGGCTCGCTCGAGACCCGAATTCCTCGTTGCTCGCCGGTGTGCCGCCGGTGACCTGAACTCGTAAACCGTTTCGAAACGACCCGACCGCGTCGTCGTCGGCGGCGACGACGGCAGAAGACGCATTCATGTCGGAGAACAACCGTACGCGCGTGATTAATCACTAGTCGTTTTCTGCAATGAAATTCTTCGCGTTAATTTAAATAAATGGTTGCATTACGGTTGCACACGATTAACCTTTTTTTTTTTTTTTGTTACAATTGCACTTTGTTTTCGGCAAAACAATGGCGATATTTCCACGTGTATATTATAATATAAAAGGACGTAGGCGATCGCGCGAAGCAATAGCAGGACTCGTGTAGTAGGCCCGGGGCAGGACTCGGTGGTCGCGGGACAATGAAAATAACAGAGTGAGTGGGGGTAGGAGATCGTTTCGTTCGCGCGAAAAACCGGGACACTCGAGAGTTGAATTTGAAAAAAAAATTACCTCCCGTCGTCGTCGTCGTCGTCGGAACAACGATAATTACAATAATATTCTATCCGTTCGAAAAAACTTACAATGGAAAATATCGCTTTTTCTCGTATACTTTTGAGTCGGTCGAGATAACGCTTGTAAAAAAACAAAAACAAAATCAAGTCTTCGCCTTGTGACGCTCGTTCAGAGTAGCCCGGAGTAACCTCTGGACTCTCGCGAACTCTTATATCAAAACGCAAAACGGATTAATCCGATTTCCCCGAGAAAAACCATCGCCGCCGCGACGATAATAATTAGAGAACGCATTTATGACGTCAAAGTGCATTGATTTATGTGATAATAAATACGATAAAAATGACGACGGCGACGTTATAATATAATCATACTCATATACGAGAACACGCGTGGACAGCGCGTTTATCCCGGCGATCTAACGTCGAAGACGGACGGAAACATTCCGAGTACCGTCGTCACGTCACGGCAGGATATCGACGTCCTTTTCTGTTTCGCGTTATTATTCATCATCGTCGTCGTATAATATTCGCCGGGCGAACCGAAAACTACGCGCCGAACGACAACCCTCGGACCGCCTCCGTCTCTCTTCGCCCCCTCGCATATTATTATTACTATTATTGTTATTATTTAATATTGGCATGTCGCGCGATTATATTAAACATATTTGCCCGTCGTCGTCATAATAGTAATATCGCGCCCCCGCCGCGGCGTCACGACGACGATGCCGTTTCCTCCGGGTTTTTTTTTTTATTTTCATCTACGTCGTCTTTATATTTTATGTGTTTATAAAATGTTTATTTTTATTTTTTTTTTTAATCTCTCTCTCTCTCTCGTATACCGACCGGGGAGGCCGACGGCGAACGTCTTTTTCCGCCCCGGGGAAGCGCGAGCGAGCGGGCGAGCGAGAGTTCACCGCCGACGATTACGCGCGCGCTGGAAAATCGTTTTCGTTTTCGCGGTATTGTCGTTTTTTTTACTACCGATCCGCGAGAACCACATGTTTCCAGAGAGAGAAACAGAAGAAGGTCGAAGAAATTTCGTCCTTTTCCCGTCTCGGTAGTATTATGCGTGTGCAGTGACAGAGCCTCGATAATCCGGACGGCGCACAAGTACGTTCGTTCGTAAATACATTTTGTATAGTTTGTTCGGAATTTCCGAAAAAAATAACCGACTACTATTATACTCAAGTTCTACATAATATTATGTATAAAAATGTTTCACAATGTTAAAGTCGCATATTTATTGTTTTTTTTTCATTCAAAGTGCGATAAGCATAAAGGTGGTGAAAATAAAAATTCTAGTCATTCGAGTAGATAATGTTGAAAAACCTCCGCTGTTAATCCGGACGATGCTCAGTCTGAACTCGTCCGGAATATCGAGGCTCTACTGTTATATATAAACGTATATTATAAAAGTCACTGTTGAAAACATAAACGTGTACGAATCGAGGACGAAAGGATACCGAATCGAATCACTGAAAATCCAGGGATTTTTTTTATTCCGTACGGTCTTCCGCAGTGTTATATTTCGACTGTCGACTACTATATCGAAATCGATTTTTTTTTCGTTGTACGCTTTTCACGGAATGTCTAATAATAATAATGTTATTTAATTACTATCGTATTTTTAATTTTTTTTAATAATAATAACCGTTGAAAAATAAAACTGATGAAAATACAAATTATACACCGTAATGTGCAGCGTGCGTTTAACGATGAACAGAATAATTAATCATTATATATACTTGGAATGCGATGCGATGCCGGTGCTAATTAAAAATTTGATTAACTTTTTTTTTTTCCATCGACTTTTCGTGTACGTTGTAATCACTTTTCGCCCTCCCCCCAACATATTGACCGTTAACGTAAACGATTTGCAATTATTTATCATTCGTTAAAACGTACGGCTATATTATAATATTATCAACTCGTACGGCATCGCGTTCCGGGCCGCCGTTTTATTTTTCACTGTTAATTACGTGCGAAAATTCCTCTTTTCCGAATAGAAAAACCGTTCTAAAAATAACGGACGGCAACCTATCGGGCGGGGAGCGCAATAAAACCGTAATAAATGTAGCCTCGACGCGACAGTCCCATAATAAATATCGCGAAAATCAGATACGAAAAAGTCGTCGGAATATTCAACGACGAGAACGTTATAAAGAAACGAGGTAATAACGATTACGACGTTCGATTTTCGGTGCATAATATCGAAGTGATTTTTTAATATACGAATATTTATCGTACGCATAAACCCGCAGTGATTCCCAATCGACGCGGCGCGGCGGCCATGTAGTATTGTAGCGATTTTTTTATTTCATTTCCAATAGAACGTAAATTAATAATTATATTTCAGTTGGAAATGCAATTACTATAATTCGAGTAAATCATAATTGAATTGTTGTAATTACTGCAATAACGCCGTTTACGTAAAGCGTTAAATCAAATAAATCTCTTTGTGTTTATTGAGAAAATCTGCGTTTGTATTATTATATTATTATCGTTTCAAAATGGCACTAGTGTAAAATCAAAATTAATCGTAAAAAATGTATTTTTTTCATTTTCATAATAATCAAACGAAATATCGGAAAGTAAGTATTCACGAATTAGGGGTCTCCGGGTCCGCGGCTTCATACCGCGATTGGGAACCACTGGTATAAACGAATGCTTATATTATTTTGTACTATATTCTAATATGTATTTTTCAACGGAAACTCGAATTCCTATGATATATAGTTTTATAATTCTGCGCTACTAAATGTATAACGCGAAATAAAGATCGTTTTTTTTTTTATTTTTCTCGTTTAATTAATTGCCGACGTTGATTCGCGAAACGTATTTACCGAAGTGCTTGGTTTTCGATCGAGTTTTCAAAACGCGTGCCAAACATTTTCGAGTATACGTTAAACACGTTGTGAATTGTATTTTACTATTTACCAAGCGCGCACGAAAAAAATTAACTAGAAAAAAAATATGCATTATGCAAACGTACCAAAGTCCTCGTGCTCTATAGTACTAAATATTGATTATTTGAAGAGCGCTTTCGCGTCGAAAAAAGCGAACAAAGTGTACGGGGATTCGCGTGAAAGATTCGAAACCCAAAAATAATCTATGTATTTTCGTAGTAAAAAGTTGTCCGAGACGATTCGAAATGAAACGGAAAAGAAAATAAAATAAAAAACAGAACGCCGCCGCCGCGGACGCATTTTTAATTACTATACGAATTAGCGCGCGCGACCCGTACGCGAGTATAAATCGCGTTGCACCTATAAAACGTTTCGAGATTGAATAAATCGATAAATTAAGCAAACACGATTGACCTACGATATCAGATCAAAGGATTCTATAATATTATAGTATTGACTTATTCAAATGGGTCGCCCCTCGCCGCCGCCGCCGCCGCGGCGTTTCCAGTCGAAATTGTTTACTTTAAAATTATATAAAATACAAGAGCGCTATTATAAATTGATCAATATGGAAATAATTAATTACGGACGTCCGGAGAGAGAGAGACCCGAGATGATTTTATTTGGCCGTCTTGGTTTGTATTCAATCGGTATCGAATCTACGCGGGCGCCGACAACAAGCGGCAATGTAACGATAATGATGATAATAATAATAATTATTATCAAAACGATATTATTATAATCTGACGTTTTACCTACAGGGGGGTATTTGTTAACCGCACAGCTCGCGATTCGGTCACGGATTCCCGTGCACACGACTATTAGCATAAACCGAGATGATAATATACCGATTATTGTTTATTGATTACTTTCGATTGGAACGCGAACAAACCGTAACGTTTTGTTAGCGATACCACCGCCAACGACGTGTCCGGTGCAGTTTCTACTTTGACTTAAAAATATTAAGACGATCAAGTTCGATGGAATCGCAGCGACCGGGTTTAAAAAACGAACGCTGACTAATATCGCCGCGTCGCGATGGAAATTAGTTACTAGCGTAGATAAAAATAAGACGTACGATCTAAAAACCGTCTCGCTCGACGACGAAGATAAAATATAAAGAAAATCAAACCGTCCGGATAGAGACGATCGTCACGTCGCCGTCGTCGCTTTCATCTAGATGGAAATATTTAAATTTTTCTTAATATCAATTATTTGTGCTTTCCCTGTCAGTAGATATAATATTTGAGAAAATAAACATAATATGTCTGTAAAATGAGCGATCCCGTAACTGAAGTTCACTGACTATAATCGAAAAAAAAAAAAACAGTTGAATATTACAACAGTGCAGAAAACTAAGCCATGTATAAATATATATTTTCCAAAGAGTAATATTATAAATGTAAATATTTTGGTTCGATCGATTTGATAAGATAAACTTATTTTATATTAAACGCTATGGGCACATTATAATAGTAATCACAAACGCCGCCGCCGTGAAAACAAATTAGAAATTAGAAAATCGAAACGACGAACGTTTTGTAATGTATTATTTAGTGTCTTAAATTTATTCTATTAGAAAAACGAGTTGAAAATATTTATATGAATAGCGAGAAAAACTATGTCGAACAATAAAAGAATATTTTCATGCAGTTTGAATTATTACTATTATTTAAAACGCCGATTGCACAATGCTAGAAACCACGTCCCGGTAGTATTCGATTTAAATTAGATTTATTTTTTAATTAATTCTAAACTAGAACCGTTCGGTTACGTCGCTGTGCCGCCGGTGTACCTATATATAATAAAGTGAATATAATAATATTAATACGTACATTGTATATTATAAAATAAAATAGGTTTGTTTATTGTTTAGATTTTGAACAGCGTTTCGGATCTTTTGTTATTGAAAAGCACAAGTCTCTTCTTCGTTTTCGTCAATCGCCTTTCGGTCTACTATCCGACACCTTGTCTCAGGAGCACACCGGACCTCGTTGGGTCTTGCACAATTCCTCTTGCGTCCTGGTCGATATCAATTTGTTCGCGTTGACGAACTGGGCGATTTTCTTGTGCGCGGCGTTTAAGTTTTTCGTCAACACGTCGATTTGGTTTCTCAAACGTTCGTCGATCTACAACGGAAAATCCCACGTTGAACCGGTAAAATAAAATCACGCGGAGATGTGCGGGCGGGCGGCGGGGTCGGTGCATTTTTCGTAGGCGACAATTAATATTATACTTCGATAGATCGCGGCGGCGCGGCGGCGAGAAATCGCTGAATTCGAGCCCTAAGTGTGCAGCAGGGAGAGTTTAAAAAAAAAGTCACGAGACGAAAAAAAAACCCTCCTAGAACACAGCGAACGTTTCATTATTATATTTCGTGCGAGCGAAAAATATCATCGACGCGCGTTGGAAATGAAAAGAAAAAAAATCTATAATAACAATACGCAATCTCTTCGGATCTCGACGGCAGAACTTTAATTTTAGAAACGCGCGGTGTCTTGCGGTCGTCGCGCGTCGGGGTGGCTGCAAATGAGAGTTCGTTTTTTAACGTTGGAAATAATAAAAAAAGGTGAAAAAAAAGAACGATTCTATATTACGAGAATATCGTCTTGTGACGGACTATATTGTCGGATCGATTTTTTTCAGATAGATTATGTGCTATTTAAACGTAGAAAACGAGATTGATTCGAATAATTCTTCTAAAAATACTTTACACGACCACCCGAAACGGTTGAAAAGTTTATTAGAAAAAAAAAAGTCGTATAGAAGAGACGTGCAGCAGGTGTGTGTAAACGAATTTACGCATTTATCAATAGTTATTGATTTTTTTTTCTTTTTTACGTTTCAAATCTATCGCCTTATTGATTTTATACTACTGCGCGGCTTTAAAAAAATCAAGTTTTTTTTTTTTTATTCGTATACGCGCGAGAAAGTGCGCGA
>OX402533.1:19089456-19156431 GCA_948098885.1 Drepanosiphum platanoidis | reverse complement strand
GTAAATATTCGAGAGCTCCGCAATTACCGACGAATAATAATAATACGGACAACGTAATTATAGTTTTAATATTATCTATTATTGTTGTTTTATTTACCGAGAGAGAACGTTATTGAAATATCGGACGTAAATCGGTCGTGCGTTTGCGGTCTTCTTTAAATTCATTTGCACAGCGAGAATATCACGACCACGACGTTTTGTGCCTCCGACTTGTTCGTCATTACTCATATCGTGTTGGGGCGGGTTAAATATTTACGATTGTTTAAACGGAGCGCAGCGCGACCAATCGTACGTCGTCGCCGTTAGATTTGAATTATTTACGCTCGCGGCTTTCGCAGTGACGCGGAGAAACGAAACGGGCCGTGCACGATTTGAGAATAGAATATTTCAAGTCTGGGCGATAGTAATATGCATTATTGGAGTTTGTGACCGCTCGAAACGCGCGAAAATATATACGTTTGCCTCCTACGTCGATTCGTCATATACGCGCGGCTGTGAATATAAATCTCGCGCCGATATATCCGTTGGTAATTCGCATAAACGGAATATTTTCACCGAGTTCGCGCGAGTCGGCGTTTATCAGTAGACCCACCGCGACGCGTATGAATTGTGCGATTTAAATAACGTCGATCCGTACGCGATTTACAATAGTCGCTTTAATTTATATATTTTAATGTACATCGCGCGCGTATTTCATCTGTACCAGCGACTCGGCGTGCACGGCAAACACTCGCTGTTGTAATGGTCGGCGACCAACGAGGTTATTCAAAAACTATCGAAACGAACAGATTTGAAAACGTCGGATTTCACAGCCGTCAATCGTAGATCTATCGCAAATCGAATTATGCGACGTATGCGAAACAATGTTTTCTGGCAACTCCGAAACGTGTTCCTACGAGTAAAATGTAATAATAACGAACGTTTTTGCAGCGCCGCGATGCTGCGCGCGGTTTTTTTCGGCGCCCCTGCAGCAGCAGCGGCGGCGGCGGCGGCGGCGGCGGCGGCGATGGCGCGGAGGGATAGAAATCTAGAAATCGCACGGCTGGAGAGCGCGGCGCGCCGTTCGAGGGGGCCGACGGCGAACGGAAACCCCGAGGAAAAAAAAAAAAAAAAACCGAAACTAGTTGTGCGTCGGGCGGTCCCTTTTTATCCGTTTCCCCGGCACACCGCCACCGGCGAACGGGTTTCTCTTTCTGTAATTTTATTTTTATTTTTTTTTTTCCCCCCGTCGTTCGGTATACGTGTGTACGCGCGCGCACACGCGGGCCCGAGCACAAACGATCGTTAGAACCCCTCGGCGCGACGACGGTTCGTACCTATATATACGCGCACTCGCACCTTTCCTTCCTCCCGGACCCCCGCGGGAACAGTTGTCGTCCGGGGGGTTACCCTAGCTCTCCGAATATTATATATATACGCGCGCGCGTGTGTGTGTAATATAATAAAATTTAATATGACGGCGAAAGAATCGCCCCGAAATCCGCGCACAACGGATTATATATATATATATATACGACGCGGTATATAATAATAATACTCTCGATATATATACCGTTCTATATAATATATTTGACGTGATATTTTATATTATTTCGCGACCGCGACCGCGGTAACGGTCGCTCGCGCCCTATCTCTCCCAACAGCTACGACGCACGATATTACCTATTATTATTATTATACGTCGTTTTCGCGAAAAATAAAACCAGTTCGTTTTTGTTTAACCGTATCGTTGATATAGGTTCGTTAAAAAGTTATCGCCCGCAGTCATATTACGTGCGGTGAACACGTTTTTAGATTTTTACCATCGACTATTATAATATTTCCGTACGCGTTATGTTTATTCGAATATCGGCCGGTAGTATTGTCTAGCTTAAAGTATTTTTTCGAATAACCCGTGTCGGCAAAACGAGTACAAGTTTAGATTTTTATTATTCTTCATATTAATAATAATAATATTGATCGAATGCTACTTGCAAATTTAACCGATTTCGATTCGTATAAAACGATCGCATGGCGAACGGCCAATGTTTTCAATCGTAGAAGCGTGCGAAAAAATAAATATTAGGTAGGTGCTTGCCCGACGTGGCTGATCAATTCGCGAAATACCCGAACAATGAGGGAAATGCTCGGCTACCGGACTTTGCTCGAACAATTCGTAAATCCGTATCCGATGTATAGAAAAAAAAAGAAAAAAAAAGGACAAATTTTAGATAATCCAACGACCAGATAATATAGGCGCGCCACCTCTCCTATTTAATATATTATATACGTATACGTGACGGTACGTACAACGTTCTTACTTTACAATATTATATTATGTACATATATACGTGTGGTATTTACCTGGTTGCTCCAAACGACCCGACGCTTCCGTAATTAGTAATTATTGCATACGCGATGACATTCGACTGTTGTCGTGTACACACGCATAACAATATACATGTGTGTGTTTATATATATATATAAATGTATATAAATATATACTACATACGTATATAGCGCGCCAACATGTTTCGACACACTTATTTTTCGAACGTACACAAATACCGGTGTAGACATTGTGTACAGGGCGTATCGCCTGGAGATCTGACGACATTATTATACGTGTAAAACTGTCGCACATCGTTACTTTATAATTTATATTATCGTGTGCGCGCGTGTGTGTATTGGAATAAATCGTATAAAAACACGCCTCGTAATCGGAAACGGCTTTCTTTTCTTTCTTTTTTTTTTTAATCGATTTTTCCACATTATACTCCGTAGTCGTTTAAAATATGGCTGCCGCGAAATAACCGCGAGCCCTGCAGGCGGTGAAAAGAACGTGAGATAATCTTCGCATCTCACGGGACCGCCCGACGCACGCGCGACAAAGAATATATTATGATCCGACACATCGCCGCGCGGTAATAATAATAATATACGCTCTGATCTAATACGCATTTGACTAGATTTTTTTTTTTAAAACCATAATGAGATTCGCTCGGGTTTTGCGCTCGGGCCCCGCCAGACCGCCGCCTCGTCCGCAGTGTGACGTTTTTTTTTTTTTATACCGTTTATTTATGTTTTCACGCGTACTCATTCGTACCGCGACGCTCGCCCATGCCGCCGCGTCCGGTGACACTCGCGCCGCGCGCGGTGTATGCGCACGTGTACCTACGGCACGTCTCGACCTAGAAAACCGTCTTTCTCCACAGAGGCATCCGTCTTGGTCGTCGGTTTTTCGCGCACCGACCCGCCGTGTCCGAGACCCGCAGGATTTCAAACCTGTGCCGCGCGTATACAATAGGTATACAACAGGACGCGCAGGTAACGCGCGCTCGGACCGTAAACCGTCGAACCGTACGAATTCTCTGAGAGAGAGAGAAAAATAAAAATCGATTGCCGCGTCTCATATGGTTTTCGTATTATTATTATTATTATTATTATATACAGTCGTTCCGGCCGTACCCGATTTATATGACTAGGTCTTTTTTTTTTTTTTCCCCAATATTACGCCTCGTAACGACAAGGCGATTCGGGTGGGCGTCATTTTATCGATCTACATTCGACGGGCCGTTTATCGGCTTGTAAAAGTCGTAACCGTTAAATAAACGCGTGTCATCAGCATGTGCAGACTTCGACGAGATGTACCCGTCACCGGCGAGGCCGTCATACGTACGCGCGCGCGTGCGGTGAAAACGTTTTCCCGCTATACGCGCGCGCGTACGTGGAAATCGCGTACCGTTAGAAATGGACTGGGGAAAACGGACAGAGATTTCTTGGACCGGATCGAAAACACGCGCGTGTACGTCGGCCGATCGTCAAATATCGCGCGAGCGGCGATAAACCGCGGCGTAATGTAGGTAAGTAGTAATAAAAATAAATAGACCCGCTTTCGATGTTTTCGTTTCCGTGACGTTGTATGGGATTATTCGAATAGGTTTTTTTTTTTTTTCATAATTCGATATATTATTATAATAAAATTTGGCCGTCCGGCACTGGACCGCTGTGAATAAAAGAACATAAATTACTGTCGTATTCTCATTATTCGGTTTTCGGGGCGCGGGGCGAGAGGGATTCCAAACGAATTCGAACACAACAATATGCGCGCGCGCGCGCGTAGGTAGATACACGCTATTATCAACGCACTCAACACGACTGTAAAACCGTTTTGGACACGATCCCGAAAAAAAAAAAAAAAAGGTCTCGTCCGCCGCACGACCCGTTTACCTACACGCTCGTATGATTATGCTATAATAATATAATATACGCACACACCCGCGTCTCGTTTTACGAATATTATAAATGTATTAATCGACAACGACGCAGCAGCAGTCGGGTATTTTATTTCATTTTTTTTTGCTGCTGCTGCTTTCTTTGGCCCAACGAAACGCGTTTTCGGGATTCTACACAAAAATATATCACGTCCGTTTTTTTTTTTGCATTCTCTCTCTCTCGTTCACCCGCGAAAACACAAAAAACGGTAAATCATAACTAGGTGTGCTGCGCGTCGCACACGCGCACGCCCGACCGACCGACCGAGTATATAATACGGACGTTGGGCGGGCGTGGTACTGTCAATTAAATACAAAGATTAATGGGCTATTTACGGTATCCCGCGAACCACCGCTATACGCTGCGGTTTAAAATATCTCTATTTCGGCGCGATATTGAGAAATCACTTATTGATAATTATTTATGAAGGCATTAACGCGACGTTACGTGCACGCCTTTTTTGGATTACTCCGAGTGGAGGGGGAGAGAGAGAGAGAGAGAGAGAGAGAAAATTAAAAACCGAAAATTAAAATAAAATCGCGTTTAATAATAATAATAATAATGACTTTATAATGCGAGAAACGGCCTGCGCGCGCGATTTAATCGTCGCCCGCCGCCGCCAATAGGTTTTATTCGAAACCAAATACATTCGTTGGCCGTTGAAATTTCCTTGAAAATGTTTTTTAACGTAATTTTGATGTGTTTTTAACGAGAAAATTATTACACGAAATATAAATAATGTATCGGCGCAGGACGAGAATTCGTGTAACGCGGCGGCGGTATTCGTATCTGAAAAAAAAATCATTACTACATTAGCGCTGTTATAAACTACCTAATTATAAATAATCTACCGACTGTTTTGACGTGAGTATACCGCGAGAATACCAGGTGAGTATACCGGCAGCACGTCTGACAACAACTATTACAGTATCACGCGTGCAATTATAGCTAGTAAAAATACCACCTCGAAATCGGAGAAATTATCACGACTATCGCGTCAGTACGCGAACGACAACTGAACAACACACTGCTTTGCTGCAAAAATTATCCGACGCTGTTCGCCGTCAAGTAAGTATTCCGCGACGGTTTCGATATTTGTTCTTATGACGACTCGAATTTGAGATAAAAGCACTATAGACAGTGGACGACATACACAATACTCGTGTATTATATTTGATTGACAATTTTGTTTAAAATACGTGTTGCCAAAAAGGCTGCGAAAATAATCGATGGCATTCCCGTGTACGCAAACCGTACACATTTGTCAGTGAATTGACTTTTATTACGTTTATTTCACACGGGCTGCAGTGTTTAAAAGACGATCGCGCGCTGCAAGCCAACGCGTTTACTATACGTCCTATAACATCACGTCGCGTCGTCGTCGTCGGTTTAATATGAAATGTATGTTTACACCTTTTATTTTGTTATTCACGATTATTGTTGCATCTCGGTGAAATGCAAAGTAAACAAATGCTTTTCGGGGGAAGTGACAACGGTAAAAACTGCAGCGATATATTAAAAAAAAAAAAAAGAAGGAAAAAAAGCATATATACTCTAAAATGCATGAAAATGAGGGGCCGGAAAATAATAACATTCAGCGTTTCTAACATTTTGTGGGAATTACTTAACGCCAGGTGGATTTGGCTTTATGTAAATGTACAAGTAGGGGACTGAATGGGCTGCGAATGAAAAAATAAATAAAAAGGAGAGAGAGATAGATAGAGAGAGAGAGAGAGAGTGAGAAAAGAAGTACTTCTCTTAAGGGGTGATGTTTCAGGAAATCCTGCCGGGAAAACTTCTCGGCGGGGATTTAATTTTTCTTCAGTTTTGTCTCCGTGACAGTTAACACGACCGCGCGATATTTATATACTACTCGTATAAAGCGAACGCAATAATAATGATTATTATAATACCCGCCGCGGCAATAATAATAATAATATAGTGGTAAAAGTGCAGCGCGCGAATACGCGTCGTGATATTTGGCGATTGCGTTTTTCTCGGCTGCGAAACGCATTCGATGACGCGAAATTACCCGGAGGGGCGCAATAGTAATTGGCTTATCGAATCCCTTATTGTACAATGGCCTTTTAAAAGTCTTGACGATGTTATTATTACTGCACACATCGGAAAGGGTGCGCGCGTAATAATATCAAAATTGACCTATGCGCGGTCGAGCGAGCGCGCGCGCACACACACACATATGTGCAGTATTTATGTACCCTCTCGTATGTATATACGATTTATATTAAATCACGCGCGCGATTGTAATTCCCTCGCGCCTTACCGCCGCGCGCCGCCGCCGTATTATACGTCGTCATATTATTTTGTAAATCATATTATTCCGTGCGCGCACGTCGATGATATACGTATGCCATTTGTTGACGGCAAAGGAGATCAGATAACGTCACGCGTCGTCGGTGCGCACTAATTATTTCGATACCGCGATATGTGAAGCCTTATCGAACACACATAATATTACGTACAAGTATACTTGTAGCATGTTCAAGTTGTCCTTCTGGAGCGGGGGAACCTTTTGCGACGACAAATTTAAGAGAAAAAAACACTAGACGACGACGTGGCGCGAAAATCGACGAAAATAACTCGGGCTGCAGGACACCGCAGTAGTTATACACATGCGAAATTAACACTACAGTAAGTCGGGAAAACTTTACGTTTCAGTCGTTAAATTCAATAACACATAAATGTTATTCGATTAAATCTAAAAGACTTGTTACGTCGACGACGACGACATCAGAAATAAACTCGCCCGTATGGTCATATCGTAATGAGACCTTAAAAAAAAAAAAAGAAGAAAAAAAAGTCATAACTAAATTGATTTAACATGTTTTTCGTGTGTAATGTGCGCGTATAATAGGTAGTCTTTGTATTTATGTAAAACGTCCGCGGCGAGACCGATCAGATAATAATATTGGCCGTTTGAATTTTGTGCTACACCGGATCCAGAAGCGCAGAATTTGTCCGTTTTCATACTGCACAAGGTATTTTGCCGAGCGCGCACATACTATATTATGCTCTTTTGTCAATCGCGATTGAACCGTTTCCTTTGACCGTATATATATATATATATACATAATATACTCGTATACGCGCCGCACACGTCACACGTCCACACAGTAATATACTTATTCACCGCAAAGTAAATACATACAATTTACACATATAACATGATATAATATGTTTGTGAAATTATTATTACATTCGATAGACCGCTCAGTCGTGTGTATCGTTTTGTCTATCCGTCACGCGATAACGTAACGCATATATAAATACGAATATCTACGAACGTTTGCGAAAAAGCGTACGACTATAATATTTATTTTCAAAAAAACAAAATGTTTTCTCCGTATTATCTAAAGTTACGGGACGGCACAAACCACTACAGACAGATCTCGTGGACGAGAGATTTCAAAAAAAAGAAGGAGCACGAAAAGAAAAATCTATGAATTCACACACGAAGACGATTTTTTCTCATAATATTACAAAGTTCTCTCTCGCATACAGACATGAAAATCATAATATAATACTGTTTTTAAATTTCTACCATTAGTTGTTCGATCAGAAACTCGTTTCTAATATTGCAGGCCAATTTAGTCGGCCGCGACGACGACTAAGTCGAATAATAACAACTTTACATTTATCTGCAAATCGTTTCGAACGCATATTTTAAGATACGTCGTGTACTTTCCAAATTACGAACGATTAGTTAATCAGTGCCGATATTTATCACGTTGTTAGACTATAAAACGTACGTGTAGGAACAAATTAAATCGTTAGTAGCGATACTCGGACGAGTACCGACGATTATCACGCGCGTCGTTATACGATGTACCCGCGGTGTTGTTGTTTAGTGCGAGATACGAGAACTACGTTTTCGTACTTGAAGTGTAATGCGACGTTGGAAATCCGGACACTATCTGAAATTCGGTCGGCATAAAACCGCGAATGATCGCCGTTCGAACGCTCTATACGGCCGGCGTTAAATCGCGTGTCAGAGACTCCATCACCACCTGTCGTCGGACGAGCGCGTCCGAAAAACATGAACAATGAAGTAAGCTGTCGTACCGGTCACACGCATTATATCCGACTGACACGACCGTGTATGGCATACGACGCCGGAGAGAAACAAACATTTAGTTTTAGACCGAAGTTTCGAATTTTTTTTATTATTTTTATGATATTTCAACCGTAATGAAATGCGTCCGCCGCCGCGTTTTTCCCTTCCTCGATATCCTGTACCAGGGGTCTCCAAACTACGGGCCGCGAACAAGTTTTAACCGGCCCGCAGCACCCATAAAAAAGTTTGGAGACCCCTGTCCTGTACGAGTGATGCGAAATTCAAAAGGAGAAATTACTCTGTCCCCGGATAATCGGCAGAAAGAAAGAAAACAATTTTCAAATACAATCGGCCGCGGACGCGACGTCTTCGCGGGCGCGCGAAATTCGGGGGAAGAAACGTACTCTTTATTCAATATGCGCGCGGCATAATACTATCGCGGAAAAAATAAACAGTTTACGAGTGTGTAATGGGCCGAGGAGTTATTGTCGAATAAACATTCGATTTAATTCTTTACGGACGTCGGCGGCGGTGTGCAGTCGGTTCGCCCGCGCGCGCGCGCGCATTATTATATTTATATTTATAAATGTGTGTGTGTGTACACGCGTAATTATTTATACGAAACTGCCGCGGACCCTTCGGCTCTCCAGCCGCTGCCGTGCGGGGTGTGGCGGCGGCGGAAAGTCATAACCAAACAATCTCTGGGGGCCGGAATTGATTTTCGCGTCCCCGGAGAGAGAGCGAGAGACCGGCGAATAACGCGTTAAAAATGAACATATTGTTGTTTCGTGCGTTTAATCATCGGTTTACTGGCACACACACACACACGTATATATTTACGAACGAATCGCCCGCGAGTCGATGGGGAATTTAAAAAATAATCGCGTATGAAACGCCGTCGACGACGACGGGGTCCCCGGAATATTCGCCTCGCGGCGCGGCGAACTACATACCCGCGAGATATTACGCGATAATATCGTATATTATTTAAGAGCGACGAAACGGCGAATTCCAAACGCGTGCCTATCGCGGCGCGGGCGGAAGGATATATATAGCTAGACGGTTATAATATACGGTTTATACGCGCGCGCACACACGTTCAATGACGCGTGACGGAATGTCGTCGTCGGCGCCCGACATCGCCGTCGTAATTTAACGCAAGACCCGGTGACGTAATTTCCGAGGGAGGACCCCCGCTCCCTCGAAAGGTGTCGCGTTTGGTCTTCGCTCTCTCTCTACAAACATTCTGTTTACACCGACACAGAACGTAGTGTTTTTGAATTTTCCAAAGTGTAGAGAAAGAACTTTTGGCATACGTATATACAAAACCGGCGCGATCATCATGAGTTTTAAAAGATCAAAATATTCCTTCGAACGATCGCGAATCGCGAATGTATTTTCTTCAAAAAGAAACGATGGCAAAACATACGTATATCACTGGACTTTCGGTACAACAAACTCGTGCTCGCGCTCACTGCTCTCACATTATTGGGTCCTGTAATAATATAAAACTATTAATTGTTCATTACGAGCCATAAAATGAGAATTTTTAGACTGTTATTCGGCGTGAAAACAGTTAGTAGAGGTATCCAGTATACTCTTTCGATACAAGTCACCTCTATAAAAGTCACCTGAAACGGGAAATCGCCCTTTTTACATTTTTACCCAGTCACGCGACTGAAAAAACAAAACACGTGTATACATTATGTTGAAATCGGACGGTCGCAGAATGGATATAACGGAAGTAAAAAGGAAGTAAAAAAGTTGACTGCGCGTGCGCGCACGCAAAATAGTTACAAATTCGAAATTTCCCCGATAAAACATTAGCTATCACACGGCGATTGTCGGAGATTATCAATAATCAGTCGTATATAGAAACGTCCCTATACGATACGGGACTCGATGCAGCACGGGAACACAAAGACGATGATGTAATAAATAAACCGAGCAGATTTCATTCGCAGCGGACCGCGCGCGCACCGTTCCTCGTTATATTTCACGCAACACCCGATCTACATACCAGAGATACTCGAACGGAACAACACGACGCGAACACGCGGTAATTTCAGTGTACAACTATGCGCGATGGTTATGAATGCTATAAGAGCGTGTACGGGTGTCAATTAAACTCTCGCGGTCTCGAAGCAGTATAGTCTCTCCGAACTGTGCGGCGAGGTGAGTGTTTTTTTTCATTTATCGTTTTAATCGTAAATAGTACGCCATACTCGTACGTACTTGCGCATATAAACTGACGGATGTCCGAGATGGACACAATAAATAACACTCGACTACTGTTAAAGGATAATAGGACATGAAAATACTCGTCTTAACGTGTGTATTACGGGAATTCTAAATATCGGTGGAAACAAAAAAAAAAAAACAATCCCTTTCTGAACACAACAATATACCTAATAATAACACGTCGATCGACCGCATGACAACACGGCATTATTATGTTCTACACTACGAGTATATTCGTAGTATTGCGCAAAAACACATCGTTTCCATACAATGATGTACGTATAATCGAGGGAAGGGACCGATGAAAAAAATCGGTAGATAATTGCGCGCGACAGACTATAATATAATATACGATGAAAAAAAAAAAAAACGTATAAATTCGCGTTAAAAAAAAAAAAAAAAACCTTTATCGTACTCGATCGCTGCCATAAATTATATTTATATTTTTTCCCTACCTTTCGTTGTGGTCGAAATCTCCGATCGACGACGACGTTGCCGCCGTAGTATAGGTGCACATAAATCGTCGAGCGGCAGTCCTCCGCGTACCGTAATAATATTGTTAACGCACACCTCGGGGGGTGCTGCCGGCAGACTCGAAATACGTTTCGCCGCGCGTTAATAAAACGTACAGACTATAATATATTAATAATAATTTATACCCGGACGCTCGTGATACAAAGTATAAAACGTTTAAAAACACCCGCGGCCGCCTGATAATTTACCTGCTCGCCACCAGCCGGACGAAAAATCACCTCTACGCAATCGCGTCGATCGCGTCGATTGTGCGCGAAACCGCGCGCGTTCGATCGTTTTTCTCGGAATATACTGGGGGATGGCCGACACGTTTCGCCAGCGTCACTCGGATAAATCTGACGATATCATCGAGGACCGAAACGTTTTTCGACCGTCGATTGTATAATACAGATTACATCGAAATTATTTGAAAAATAATACCTATAACGGCCGCGAGTCCGTTGAAGTATTCAATAAAAATATAGTGGTTTTTTTTTTTTTTTTGTGTCCAAACTCGAACAGTAAAATTATTGAAATTCATAACTATATCGTTGTGTAAATTTCGGTTTTTGTAAATATGACGCGAGTTGATATGAATCACGATCTCGCAACAGAACGTCATGTCGTCACACATGTGCGTACGAATCACGCCGACGAACGTCGTCGTGTTTCGTAAATTCGATCTGCGAAAGAAACGGTACATAATATTATATACGTTAAGTACTCGCGTCAGCGCGATCGTGACGATCGTTACGTAACGCGCGCGATAAAGGGAGAACGCGGTCGTTTTCGACCGTATCGAAAAAACGTTTTTAATCATTTCCCGCCGTCACGTCGTCGTCGTCGTCGTTATTATTTCCATCGGACGGGCGCGCAATCTGTCCGTTTTCGTACGCCGTACGGATCCGAAAGCCAAGTTCGTCCGCCGCGTCTTCATTAAGTCATGACCAGGGCCCGGAAGTTTATGCACTAAAAACAACCGAAATATGTACGCACTTGTGCGCTTAAATATTATGCCCTTATTTTTTGTCTTTTTTTTTGCATAATAAATATGAGGGGGGAAAAATGATACTACTCGCGATTTTTATTTCAATTTCTTTGACTGGTAATTAAAAACATTATTTTATTGATTAATGTACATTTGCAAAATTAACATGCAATTATATGCAAAATAAAATGTTGTATTCGGATTCGTATAAGTATCATTCAAATTTGTAGCTGATCTAGCGATTTTTTAGTCCATTCAGTAAAAACATGCGAACTTGCATGAACTTCCGGGCCCTAGTCATGACTGTATATGACTTTAAACACGATTTGTGAAATCGTACTCTAAACGTGGTTTTCTGATTATCTCGTCGAAACGAATTATCCGTTAAAAAAACGGTTCGAACGTAAAAAATACGAACGCGCGAAATAAATTTGGACTCCCCCTCCCCACCTGTAAATGGGCTTCGGATCCGCTATTGCCGCGACGTCAAAGTTTGCTGCCCCGAAAACCTATCGTACACCGCGCCGCGCCGCCGCCGGGTTATAATAATATATACCTGCGCGCAGAACATTAAACACGCGTCGTAATAATAATATACGATGTCACGACGACGGCGGCGGCGGCGCGGCGTCGTAAACCATTTTTTATGCCGCGCACAACGGCCATGATAAAACCCATTGTACGTTCGGGCAACGTACGCGCGCACGTATATCGTGATAATAATATATACGGCGGCGTTTGAAAACATCCGGAAAACCAGATAAACGTTAAGTGTCCATTAACGATAACTCTCGCCGCGAATCGATCGGGACGATTTTTTAAAATTTTATTATCGCCCCCCCCCCCTACCCCCGTATTATGTTATTAAATATTATGTACTTAACATCGCGTGCATTACGTGTTTACGTCGTCGTCGTCGTCGTCGTCGTATATTCCGCATTACAGACGTGTACTCATTTGAAGACGAGTGTTCGCGGAACCGTGACAATGGTATAGATATTAAGTACGAACCGTATCCCTCGTATAATAATTCTATTCAACACGTTGATATCCCCGCGCGTCGTGAATAGTTGGAATATAGGTACACACACGCGCGTAAGTGTTTTTTAATGGAACTCGAGTGTTTTCCTTTTACTTTTCGTTTAGTCCAATTATTTATTTTTCGTACGACGACGACGATCACGGCAATAACGATTAAAAAAACGCATTTATTCATGAGAGAAGACAATACACAATATTATTACTGTTCGTGCAAGCGCGCGCGCGCTTTTGGAAAACGTATACGCGTAATTATTATAAAATACGGTCGAAAAAGATTACAAACTTCAGTGTTCGACGTTCGCGACATTACCATAATAATATATTGCGCGCGTTTATTATTTGATAAAAAAAAACTATATCGCGTGCGATATTCAAAACGGCAAAAGTATAATGTATTTTATAATGTTCGACGAGAACGCGGTGTGCTCTCGCACTCTCGTCGTTATTTCTCGCACAAAATTTATTATATTGTATTTCATTTAAATACGCGACGAGGGGTGAATAATATATATACTCATCGCAATAGGCCTCTGTGTCTTTATATGATTACTGAAAATCATAACAATAAGTCGCATTGGTTTCCGCGTAGGGACGACAAAGGTACAGGTAATTTGAAAACGTACATTTTCAATGTCCATTACTTCTACACGGTAGTGATAATATTTAAATCCTTGATGGAAACACTTCGGAATAGGCTCGTAGTATAATATTACGTGGTAAATACGAAACGGATCGTCATAATCAAATAAAAAGTATCAAAAAAAAAAGAAAGAAAAGAAACTCCGAAAGCATAATTATACGATAACGTGATAAGTCCGAGGGCCATGTGTCCGGTCAACGTTTCGAGTTATCTCCGCCGAGTGGCGACTGCAAAATATGTGCCTGCGTTTCGTCAGTTTTTCAGACTACTTTTTGCAGACACAAAACACGCGGCGTTATGTCGTCTCCATCGTATAACGCGCACAGCGAAACGATAAAAAATTCAAAACCGCGAGGCTACTTAAAAAATACACAGATATCTACACGAACCGAATTTCGAATATTACAAGGCTAAATGAAGTGTGTGCTGTTTCTTTCGTACGATTTGAACACCGATTGTTTGTCACCAGTCCTATACTGTCGCGTCTCGTATTTTTTACATTTCTCATTTTATTCGACACAAACGAACGCTATTTAATTTGTGTATCTAACATTGATTTTAAAAATAATTAAATTGAAATAACACATAAAAAAGTGCCAACGTTTCAACGATATACGTATGTTGTAAAATATAGAAACGTTTTCGCCAAGTCGCGCCGGATCGGCCCTGTTGTGTACGCCTAGGCGTATCGCAAACGAACGTATTAGATTTCCTGCAGGACGATTCGAAACGCTTAAATACGTTTCGGCTGGTTCGGCTGGTCGTACAAGGACGCGCTTGGGGTAGACGTGCGTATAGTATATATATTTTAACGTCGTCGGTGCGAGCGTACACACTCACACACGCACATCGTGTGCCCGGGGACCTTTTAAAAAGGGTCGGTCCCCTCTTTCGGTCGTCCGTCGTCGTCGTCGTCGTCGTCGGCCCTAAAACAATCCGAATTCCGGCGGGCGGGCGAGCTAATTACAATAATAACGGACGAATCGCGTCGCGCGCCGGCGGCCGGCGGCCTGGGCGAACCCGTCGCGCCGGGGCCGTACCTCCCCTGTGCGCGAGCGTCGACGTTTAATGTGCATCGTATACGTATCGTATGACGGGATAAATGTATTTTTTATTTCCCGTCGGTCGAACGGGCGTCGTTTATCGCGTACCTTTTTACTATGTACAAACGTGCGCGTGTGTATTATATGAAAACGAAAAAAAAATCCCTCGAGGGTAAACACCGACGACGTCGTCGGTCGTTCGTACCGCTAGGGCGAACATTTCGAGGAGCGTCCGGGCAGGTTTTCATGTGACGATTTATTTTTCATAGAGACGACTTGTCTTGTCGTTTTACTTTCCCGAGATTTCGGGGGACGTTCTGGCCCCCGAGTTCCCCCCTGCCGCGCGCGTGTGGTCGGCCTCTTCGTGTCGCTCGTACAATCCGACTCTAATAATATTATTATATTATTTTGCAACTCGATCCGATGAAAAACGAAGCGCGCGCGCGCGTCTCTCGCGACGTAAAATCGTTCAGTCGTCGTCGAATCGTCGTCGCCGTGGTACCATATTGTACGCGCACAATATAATATACGCATTATCGTGTGTGCATTATGCGCGCCGTTTAATACGCCGCGCCGGCCAATTGTTACGAATTGCCGCGCGTGATATCATTGTCATTATACGGTGGTCAGCGTATAGTATCGACCATTATTACAATTGCAGGCTATAGTATATAATCTGGGAAGACCCTCGTCGTAACGTTTTATGCGGTTACGTCACGGAGAGGAGGGAACGGCAAATTAAGTTTGTTAAAGAAATTATATCGTATTAATATACGTTTATTATACACATTCATACTACTGTTACGCGTATGCGAATCGCGGAAATGCACAGATCGCAATAGGCGTATAATACTGTAGACGTGCCGCACAAAGAACGAGGGGGAGGGGTGCACGTTATTGTCAGTGCCGTGTCGACGAATACGTCACCTGGCGGCGCGGATTTGATGAAATAACGCCCTTTAAAGTATCATACCCTTGTACGTGCGTCGCAGGCTTTTGATCGAATTTCCGTATACATTTAAAAAATCGGCGTGGATTCGCCGATTGGAATCGAACCCGAAAACAGATCGATGAAGAGTCTATAATTATTCATACGTCGTCGTTTGAAAACAATAGCCAATCGTTCCGGTGTCTTTAATCCTTCCTGGCAATTATTACTGTTCACGAGAGGGTTAACTATACAAGGCTAATTATCGTTTTATTTCGCGTCCGAAAAATCGCCTCGTCTTTTGTCCGACGCGGCACAACGCGTTGTCTACAACGTGATAATTTGAAGTGATAATTTGATAATTGAAAATTAAAATCAAAAACCGTTTATATAATATACGAATAATAATACATAATAAATGGGCGTAACTTGAATATTTATTTTTTATTTTTACGAGTGGAACAAACTCGTTTGATACACATAATTTAATATACATCTCGTTGGCTTTAAGGGTGAAAGAAAAGAGGCGGTGTCTCGTTTGAATATATTCGGAGTAAATAACATAACGCTCGATATTCGCTCTTTGGCTCGTCGATATATTTTCGATAATTACATACCGATTCGTACATTTTTCATTTGACAAATAATAGTGATTTGACTATCACTGATGTAATGATCGCGAAAACTCGGTTCGTGATGAAATAAATGCGGCCGTGTTCGTACGGTCAAAACAAACGAACGAAACGAAACCCGCTGTTATTGTTACTTACCTGCGGGCTGCAATACAATGGTCGACCCGGAAACGGGGATAATGAGGTCAAATCGATTCGAACGAAAATCGTCGGCTTTTTCCAATAAGTCTTGGCCGACGGCCGCGTTTTTTCGTTTGTTTTGTTTTGGCCATTTCGTGTAATATAACAAAACTCGCGGTCGAATATTGGATTTTTTTTCGTGCGGCAAATTTATAAATTTACAAAATATCACTGATACAACATCATATCAAATATGACGCCTTTCAAAACTTACGATTGCGAAACGGGTACGCGCTTTAAGATTTAACCCGTCGAATCGAACCCCACTCGAGCCACTCGTTCGGAACACATTTTACGGTTTGAAAATTTAGACTTTTCGACTATTTCGTATATATTTTGAAGACGATTTGTAAAAACCACGAAAATCGACACGAAAAAACAGCAAAAAATTAAATTTCGTGTATTTTATTCGTATTGCGCGTATAAATCAAATTCATAGCCGACATTGTTTCGTCGTGGAACAACGAAAAAAAAATAAAAAAGGAAAAAATTCAAATGCCTTGGAAATCTGAATTCCGTCGACTCGCGGTGTTCGCGATTTAAATCCGGTTCGGCACGGTTTGAGAACCGTCGGTCTCGTATTTATAGACACGAAACGACGTTAACGCTGGACGTGCGTGAAATCAACTCGGCGGACATTTCATGTAACCTAACCACGTTATTACACAACCGAACAATCGTCCTCAGACATTCGTGTTATAACGTCGCTCCCGGTCCGGCGATTCGTACGATTCCGGACCGAATCCACACACAAATTGACTTTGTTGCGACCACATGTCCGTTTTACACCGATATCGTTGAAAACGGGGCCGGGTGTTGACGACTCTGTGAGGACACCGTTGATGTGTTGATTTGCCTTGGACGATGGGAGACGTCGAAATCCGAAACGAAATAATTCACATTCGATGGTGAGAAATATAAAGAGATGGGGTAAATTTCGTTTCGAAAAAAGAGAGTGCTTTGTATGAAACCGTAGTTGTTTCATTATTATTACAAGCCCGCGGTAAACTACTGCCGGAGTTGATTTTTATTTAAAACATTTACGCGATAATTTTTTTTATTATAATGTTTTAAATTTTCAAAACGATCACCTAGGCGTACGATTGAAAACTTACTATTTGTACAACGTTTTTCGCGGTAGTCGTTGGAATTTTCGGTTTTTATGACGAAATATTAACCGAAAATATAAAACGAAATAAACAAACAACGTTCGATACACGTGAGCCTCCCTTCTGGTATAAAACGCTTCGCGCGCGCTTTCGTAGTGCGTTCGGCGGGCGATACGTTTCGCGGTTTCGCTATTTACGTACTCGCTCGAATTACGATTATTAAATCACACGACATGTTATAGATATAAATCACTCTATCCGCGAAGCTCAAAGTCACCGCGCCCGTAATGGTATATCCTTTAACGAGCGTATAAATTGTAATTACGCGTCGATTGAACATAATATAATATTATCATACGCGGCGGCGCGGCGGCGGCGAACGGCCATACATCGGTTTGCCTTTCATCTAAAAAGACGGATTATCGTTTCCCGAGGTCTCGCGATCATAACAGTACTGCGCGGGTACGAACTAACAATTATTATCATCAATGTGTATACGAAATGATTATTATAATAATTTTGTGTCTATTTGCGACTTGGCGCGCAATAATAACGGCGACGAGACTCATCAAATCGCATTTGTGCGGGATTTCTTTGGATATAATAATATTGGAAAACCGCGACGTACAAACGCAGACGCGCCGCCGCCCGTCGTCCGCAAAAGCTCGTTGTGTGATCGAAACGTCATAATTGTGAATGGTTTATTTAGTATAATTTGCCCAATGCCGTTGTTGAAAGGAAACTATTACTATTAAATCGCGTCGATTATAACAATATCCGGTGATTTGCCTTTTTTTCGACTGCGATATAATATAATATATATAGTACTCTCAACGACGACGTATGAAATGCGATGAATATGATTATGCGATCTTTAATTTTATTATTATTATTTAATACGGCTAGACGTCTGCGATTCGAACGGTCCGATATATAATAATGTACGTGTATTACAAGAATCCGACTAATTGATAATATAATATGTATTCGACGGAAAAGCACGCGATACGTGCAGCCCCACCGCGGGAATCGATTTAATTGCGCTTCGGAGGAAAAACCTGCAATACCAATGGGGGAATATGTTTCTTGTAATTTCGCGGTTCTGTCCAAGGGTCCATTTCGTCCTGCTCGTTACGTGCGGCTGTTGAGCATCGACGTATTAATATCGAAAACGAATAAACATGTCAACGTTAAATAATAATAATATGTGGTCGTGGAAATTAGAACGTGATGGAAATTTCACATCGAATTCGTGGAATTCTATGCGGTCTTTTCGAACACAGAAGAGGAGCCGTAGGCAGACCGTACTGTAACGCTAAACACAAATAACATCGCGAGATTGAATTTGTAAACGATATTATTGTAATTTTTATAAGAAAAAAAACAATAAACGTTTCCGAACTGTCGACCCTAGCCACGGGACCCTAGCCTATTATATATTCTATTACCTGCGTTCTGGCCGGCGCGCACGTTATTACGGGCGCCCTATTCGAGTGGAGATTCGATTTGATTTAAAGGTGTGACGTTACAACAATACTTATTTTTCAATAACTTTTGATAGCGTTTCGAACAATCGGGCGAAACGTTTTAGAAACGTATTATATGTTCTTATAAAATGTCTCTTTTCGTTTGACTAATGGTTACCGTGGCCAGAGAGAATATGTTATAATAATACGTTTGCAAATACGAAAAGATACCGATCCCTATTACAGACGTGTCGGGTCCCTTGTCGGCCGTGTCATTTGTTCGAATTGGAAAGCATAATATAGGATTTATCGTAAAACTAATAATAAACCTTTATTCGATAAAAATTATAAATCGTGAGAAAATCACGATGAAATAATTCACGTTTATACGTATACACGCAGCCCCGCATTGAACGGACTATTTTTTTAGCTTTAGACCAGTGGTCGCGGCGCGCTTTAAATTATTCGAAAACGAGGAAATTAAATTGAATATACCAATAAACATATCGAAACAATCACGTTTTTAATTTATGAATGTGGCCCGAGAGTCGAAAAAGGACGCCGCCGACCGATGCTTTGGATTTTTTTTTTTTTTGGATCTCCCCGGGGTACCAGCCGCTACCAGTATCGGTGGACTTTCGATCAGGACCTATAATCGCTACGACACGCTCTGTGAAGTTCAAAAAGTGAAGTGTGCAGTAATTGATTTTAGTTTTTACGTTGTTATACGTACTTGTCGACATAAATCGTGTATCCGATCGTTTTCTAACGGTTTTCCGGTATACCTAAAGCTTTTTGTAAAATGTAGGATCGGTTTTGATTTTGAAAAAAATTGTACTATATTTTTAATTCGCTGTTTCGAAGGGCCGAGGCACCTCTTTAACCGATCGCGTCACCGCGGGCTACGAACTCTTGTTTAAAAATAAATTGTGTGTGTGTGTGTGTGCGGCGAGGAAAAATCGAAAACGTTATAGGCTTTCGCGTGTCGACGCCAAAAGATTAATGACCTTTACGATATCATTGTGTTTTTCGCCACCCGTGCCCGCCGCGATCGCGTAAACGAAATATAAATAAACGGTATAAATAAATAATATGCTTGTCAGATTTTAAACGCATCTCAAACGACTATAATAACGAGTCATCGGAAATGCTCGCGCGCGCGGCAGGTAGGTAAATCTTTCGATAAGACTCGTATATATATTACGACGCGGCTCGTACAATAATAACTATTGTCCGCCGTTTACGAGCATTCGTGTGTGGACGTTGTCGAACACACGGCCGTACGCGCACCGCGGGTACGGTCGTGATTCTCGATCGCCGCGAAAACCGTGTATAAAACAGCAGCCAGCCGGGCGTGGGACGTTGAGCATTGTACTTGCGCGTCATAATTATTGTTGTCCTGACGAAGGCATTATAATATTATTATCGTCGTCGTCGCCTTGGCGCCCCGACCACGGGGTACGGGATCACCGACGACGGTCGCGTTTCATCAATGCGCCGAATTTTCACGCGTTCGCCGAGACTCGGATTTACCGTTTCTCGGCCACTCCTCGTCGGCCCCGGGCAGGACTACGACGCCGTATGGGGTAAACCGCACATGTCTCTGTTATTGTGTAAACACGCATTCGGGTCGTCCGTTCGGTCTATTGACTCTCGGCGTCGTCGGTGCCGTTCGATCGAGGGTATGCCCTATAGAAAGTATATTATTCATACGAAACGCATTTGTATAATTCGGATCGGGCCGAATAGACGTGTGACGACGGTTATATTGTAACCGGGCGGCCACGTCTCTACGACTATTATTCAATTGGGCAGACAGAATTTTTTTTGGAAGGCGACGACGTTTAGGTCATTATTGTTTAGTATTTGAGTGTATGTAAACGTCGGTCGTCGTCCCTGGGAGGAGATCGAAAAACGTTTTCTTTTTTTTTTTATTCACAAAGATTTCGCCTCTCTCGACGCGTCAATAGAAAAATATTGTTCACACGAACGGACTGGCGGCAGATCCTCTAGGAAACGTGTATTTTTCTCTCTTTCGATCTAATATATAACGCCCACTCGAGCGGCGAGGACTACGCGTTAACAACGACACAATATTCGATTAGATTTCAATACTTTTATTCGAAAAACTGTCAGCGCGGAAACATTATAATAACGAGATTGATAAATGATCGTTAACCAAATAAAAATAATATTATTTCCAGGTAAAACGATAGAACGATATCTCTCGGGCACTGTTAGTTCCAATAGCAGCCGTGCAGGTATATTGTCTTTCTTTCTTTCTATTGTAAACCGGACGCGTCTAGTTTCCAATACGAGTACAATATAATCGCAATGAAGTTAAAAGTCAACTGTCTAACCTTCGTTTCGTTACAACACTGCTCGGGCGCGTTGAATGAAATGTTTTTTCTTAGAAATCTCACTGGGTCAGTGTTTTTGTTCGTTTCCGGACGCGTCCGCGCGCGTTATGTTCGGGAGACATGTCTCATACGTGTCATAATTTATTGTCTCGCACACGTTTTAAATAGGTACAGGTAGTCGGAGAATGAAAAAAAAATCTTATTTCCCGTTCCTTCGTGTATTTATAACAATTAATATTCAATACAATACTCGTTCCTGCGGGACGAAAACGGTTTACAGGCGACGTTGTACGTCTACAATACCGAACGCACGACCGTACGCCGGCGGCGGTTTGACAAGTAACGAGTGTAGGGCCCCGAGCTCTTTCGAACCACCGGATCCGTGAAGACCCGAGTGCGTAGTAATCCAGTGGGTACGAAATAAGGAAGCAGTCAATATTTGCTCGTCTGATTGCTCGACGGACAGGTAAGGTCATTCGCTTATTTGTTTTCTTACTTTCATATTATTTTTCATCGACTTGTTTACTTTTTTTTTTTTTTCTCCGCGCGTTATTATTAACATATTATTATTTGTCTTGTGCGTACGCGTAGTGGCTTTCGTGTCGCCTTTATTATTTTAAATATCTATGTGCCGTTAAACGCGTTTTATAACGTCTCTACTTCACAATTATGATACACATATACATATTATATAGATAACAGAAACTTTGGTAAAATTACATGCGATCTATAGCAATAATAATGTCGTTTGAAAAATATTTAAATTATACACGCTTTTAGTAAACAATAGGATCAAACGCGGTACAAAAAAAAAATAAATATAAATTTTACCCATCACGTGAGAAATATTATAATAATTTAGGCTGGGAATCGGACGCCCAAAAATTTAAATTTTTCACACTGTCATGGAATACTCTTGGCGTTTTTAAAACTTTCAAATTCGACTAGATTTCAATTTCGAATAATCGTCCGAGACCGTATTAGTGCATAATCTCGTTCTCCGTTCGATACGATATTCCGTTGTCCGCGTGCGGTTCGAGCGTTTTCATTTGTACTCCGCGGACCCCCTAACGTCCAAAAAGCATACCCTCTCCCGCCCCCCCCCCCGGGTCGTCGGGGGTCCGCGGACCGCCTTTTGTGAACCGCTTGGATATACTGTTCTCACGTCGGTGCACCTGTTGCCCGCGTATATATACGTCGGACGACTGCAGTCGTGACGACCGCTCTCGGTCCCGTGGTGGAAAGCTAGTGCGTCGCGGACATGATAATATCATGTATACGCGCGTATAATATATACCTACCCATATTATGGAGGTACGCGCGCGCGCGCGGGGACGGTCTGCGTTTCACTTTTTTTCTTTTTTTTTCTCGTGGGATAGATCGTCGTACTACCCCGTCTCTCTCCTACGTAAACGCTCCTGAAACGGAAGCCATTGTGCAACTGCACTATACACGCGCGTATACGTATACGTATATATACGTATATTATAACATTGTGGCGGTGCACACGTCACGCACACACGCCGCTGCAGCGGTGTTTGTTGTATTATAATATAAACGACGGTATATCGATGCCACCGGTAAACAGATGTCGAACGCATAAGGCGCGCGAAGACTATATAATATATACACACGTATACGAGACAGAGAAGAGAATATTATACACGTATTTACACGTTTACGAGTATCCTCGTAGTGTATACGGGTGTGTGTGTGTGTTACGAGAGTGTGTACAAGACGGCTGCGGAAGCGCGGGAAACCCTTCGGGGAACGCCCTGTTGCGGCTGTACGATGGTGGCGTTAGGAGAAAAAAATAAAAAACGGAGAGAAAAAAAAAACACTCGCGTGATGAGTAATAACACGGCCATTATATTATTATGGTCACATGTTTTTGTATCGTCTAATGAACCGCCGCTGCTACAACCTTCGCGCCGGCACACACGCGCGCTGTATTTATATTTATATATATATATATGTGTGTGTATATAAATATATAATATATATATATACATACTTAAATGGCCGAGTGTGTGTGTGTTTTGCCCAATCATTATTATTATTTAAACGACACAAACAGCTGATGCGAAGCGTCCCGCGTGAGATATACGAGTCGGCGCGGCGGCGGCGGCATATTTTCTAAAACGGACCGTATATTTTTTTTTTTTATAATTTTTTTTCTACGCGTTCATAAATGTGTGTGTGTGTGTATTATTATTGAGTCTCGCCGGACGTCTGCGGTGTGGCGATCGTCACACTATAATAATAATAATAATCCTGCGCGAGCGCGTTCGTAAAACTATATACGAATTACACGTAGTGGCTACAATAGCCGCGCGTTTGAATCGTGCGGAAACGTCGTTTCTACGTCGCGTTATTAGGTGTTATTATAATATGATCGCCCGTTTGTGCGTTTTATCGAGTGAAACGAAATCGCCACAGTTCGAGTACATTGATATCGTTTATACGCTCGCGCCGCCGCCGTAGTATAGTAAGCCGATCGCGGTGTTTATTATTTCGCGGTCGTGCGAAAGAGACGTGAAAATATAGCCGAAACGACGACGAAACGATTGCAAAACGACAAAAGACTGTAAAACACAAACGTAATACATAGGAGGAGCCACAGGAAACCCGGGGGACTCGTTAGCGCACGGAATAACCTGTCTCCGTCGTATGCGAACGAATTGGATTAGACCAATTAAGCGGATTAGATTTCGACAAATCCTTTGCTTTATCGCAATTTACTATCGCCCGCGTCCGATAGACTTTACAAATGAACACAATACCGATTGCGAAATAACGAATATTTTCGAAACGCGCCGCGTTAGCGTGTGTATTGCAGTCGACGATTTTACATTTTTCAAAATACACAATGCTCAGAAAGGGGTTTAGTTTACATGAAGTTCAAAATTACAATCGAAATTTTCGAAAATCGTGACACGAAACCCACCGCGGTGGCGTGGTGTAACGCACAGTTTGAGTCGTTCGAGAAACGCCGCCGTGCCAATAAGATCTGCAGTGCGACGAGGTCTATATGGTGTGTCGTCCGCTGTCGTCGCGCGTAAAACCCACCGTCGAAAATACTATAATACAACGAGAGAGAGAGAGGAAACGATCTATTATAATGCGATAAAAATAAAACCGTTGTAATAAAGAATGAATGGTATGTATGTATATGATGAAATCATTTACGAACCCGAAAGAATATTTCTAAGGATTTTTCAAAAAGCTCTATTCCGTTCGAACACTTTCGGTCGGCCACCGCGGCCGCGCGCGCGCGCGTATACACATTATTATAATATAATTTTCGCTAACCGCGTATACGTATAATATATTATATTATACATAGTCAAAAGAAAAATTAACATAATCGCTTCGGTTTTTTCTCCCCTTTATCTCTTAACGCGGACAGAAAAAAAAAAAAAAACACGAGAGGGCGAACGACCAAAGTCCTCTCGTCCCATTTACTGTATATTGTTTGTGAATTATGATAATGCCTATTGCGCGTGATATACATATATAAACGTGCGTACATACCACCCGCAGGGGTTCTATTTGTTTGTATTTTAACACATCGCTTAAATCAATTATCGCGTTATAGTTTTCGTAAACATTTCAATATCTCCACGTCGCGTGTTGAGGTATTTTATTGTTGTGTACACAGCGGTGAATTTCAGGGAAGTCGACGAGGGCTCCTCGCCGATAATAATTGGTGCTCTTTATTTTTTCAACAGTCGTACGAATAATTCAAAAGTAGTTACTTAGAAAAAAATAATAATTTCATCGCTTTTATTTCAATTTTTACCTACTGTTTTTCGACTTTAAATCAATGTACTCGACTCGAGTAACAGTGAAAGTGTAATTAGATTAGAACACTTTTCTTTTCGTTTACAATACTTCAAATCGATGATATACATCGTCGATACAACTTGTTAAAACGGGTAATTTAAACGGTTATTAACGTTTTTGAAATGTTCGACAAATTTTCGTCGACGTCCCGCTCGGAGAAAAAAACAAAATTCCAGATCGATTGCGGCGCCAAGTATGATACTTGTAAGTTTTGTTCGAAACGTACCTGACTCTCGCGCTCGGCAGAGCGATCCGATTTTAATCGTTTTTTTTTTGTTTGTTTGTTTTCGTTAGAAAAGTCTTTGTGATTTGACCACAAAGCGAATTTGACTTTGATTTTCAAAACTATGATTTCAAACTCTATTATACAACTCGAATTCTATTATCGCGCAAAGCACGCTAATATAATATATAGTTACCTATAGTATATATAATTATTATTGTTTTATTATTACCTCGTGTAGCGTTATTCACATTGGCGTGTTCGCATACGTCCGAACGATAAACGAAAATTTGGCGATTTATTTGCGTACACACACACACGCGTATAATAATAAATCATTACAGCGTGTATACCCGGTTTTTTCTCTCTCTTTTTTTTTTTTGTTCCTCCGAAGTTAATCGAAACGGAGAATAATAATGGCCGGACGATTTAGCGAAAGTCCCGCCATCCGGTGTCAGTGTCCGGAAACTTATTTCCCCATTTGTCCCGGGCCGCGATAAATTTATAACGGGAAACATTTTCTCCTCTCCCGCTCTCCCGCTCCCGCTCCCACTCCCACTCTCTCTCTCACTGTGTGTTTCTCCACTCGGCCCTGCACTCCGGCTCGCGAATAAGGGTGGAACCGAAATACAGAGCGCGAAAGGCCGGTAATAAGACCCTCCTCTCCTTAATAAATATCAAGGATGGCCGCACGGCAAATTTATAGTTTTAGGCTTTCGCAGGAATTTAATTACGAAACATTTCGCTGCAGCGGAATAATAATAATAATAATTATTATTATTATTATTATTATTACGCGAGCGCTTATGATCCTGCGCGATCGCCTCGGCGACGACGCGACGGCGGCGTTTTGACGGACTGCGGGATTTTTGTTTAATTATTATTTGTTTTGTCGACAATAGTATACGATAAACTAGAACAATGGACGTCCATCACACGCTGGTGATTTTAATAAAACGTTCGATAAATTACGGTCGAGGGGGGGGGCTGGTGGGGGGGGGGGTCAATAATATGCGCGTAAAAAAAAAAATATATATATATATACAGAATAGGAGGCGCGTTAAAAGAAAAATTAATTTTCACAAGTTATTCGAGATTTTGAACGTCGTGTGCGTGAAAAAAAAAAAGTTATTCGTATAAAATAATATTATACGTACTGCGACAACTTTGGTGATGATAACGAAATAGAACGTTCAATCTCGTGCGTCCGATGCGCTTTTTTTTCTTATTTTGATTGAAATGGTTAAACAATCCGCTGACCTGCGCCGATCGGTTTTACACGGACAGTTCGCAATGTTTACGAATCGTTTTGTCCGAAATGTTTTCAACCTGCAGCGTAGTACGCGCAGCGGCAGGTAGTTTAAACCTCGCCGCGCGGACCGACGTACATTTACCATGTTCTGCGATGCGTAATACGCGTGTATATAGTTTGATGATTTTTTTTTTTTTTTTTCTACGGCTATGCGCGGTAACATGGTCCATGCCGCGGCGGTAGGCGCAGAATTAATTACAGGCAAGGCGCTACGGAGGAAAGAGGCAGGAAGTGTCATATCCTATATAGGCAGCAAATGCCGGATATCCGGTTCATCTAGTGAAATCCCCTAGTCGCCGTACGCGCTGACAACGCGTATAGTACATGTGTGTAATAATATACGCGCGCACGCGCGAGTGCTCGTGCGTTTGTAATATATTATATCCGATACGCTTTGTACGACAACACAGCTTCGAATGAAAGTTGCGTTCAATAATATATACGTGGAATATATCATTATACTATACGTATACCTGCCGCGTGTCCGTTTTTCCTTAACAAAAACCGTGGTCGCTGGTAATAATAATAATAATGATAATAATTCACGTGTAGCGAGGCGAAATTAACATTTTTTTTTTTTTCTCTCAAAAAAACAACGCCTATATAATATCGTCGTAAACACGAGTGTTTCCGTTTGCGACGATTATTAATATTCAACGCGCGCGGGAGACGTCGCGCGTTTCGAACGGAAGATGTCGCGCGCGCGTAAACGTATGCAAAATGAAATCCTAGTCGTTCGTCGCGCGGACACCGAGACGTCGTCGCCGTACCGGTTCGAGCGATATCTCTAAAAATTATCAAAGTTATGATGCAATAACGTTGTAAAGAACTCGCTGGGTTTTCGTTTCGATTACGAGTCAATAATCATCTCGACGACGACGACGGTACTGTGAGAGCACTCGTATTTCCAATCAAAGTCCCGAGACCTCGCGTATCTACGACGAGACGCTCGATCGTATTTATCCATATAAGTTCTAAATTCGAAACGCGCCGGCGGCGGCGGAATCGCCGAGAAGAAACAAATGCTAATCCGAAAAACAAATTCAATCGCGGGTTGTAAAATATCGTGAAAATTGTGCGCGACCGTCCCCTCCGGTGTACTCTATATTATATTATCGTGCCGCGACACAATACCGATATGTTTATTTGCATCGAACGCTGCGGCGGAGACTTTATAGCCGACTAACTTTATAGCCGAGTGTGCAGCCAGGACGGACACGCCGTGAGTTATATATGGTCTTATTATCCGCGTTTTGATGTAGATTTCAAATCATCGAGTTTCTACAAACGTGTAGACGGACGTTTACACCTGCAGTGTCAACACACAATGAACTAATGTTTTTTTGTACGTTTGTTTTTTTTTTTCCCAACGTTAAAATAATGTTAATTACTAAAAAAAAAAAATAAAGTAAAAAATATCGCTATCCTGTTGGGCGTATTTAGTAGTTTTTTTACATTTTTACCGCGTTCGTAAATGTATTATAAAAACACGCGCGTTCACGACATGCGCGTAATTTTTATTAATACTAGTGCCGTCGTCGTTTTAATCACTGTTAAAATCGATATTATAAACTTCTCGAAGTATTTACGGTGGAATTCGATGGCCTGTTCTATTTGGATCAGTACAAGTTCCGATAGGTATCAAACTTTGCGGATGATTTCTGGTGACAAAAGTAAAATGATGATTGCAAAAAAACTGCAAAATTTACGAAACGAAACCGAATTCTTTTCAACTCAAAAAGGATTAATCGTCGTAGAGAATTCTTTTTTTCTATAATTTCGATGAAAAAAATGTCTAAACAAAAAGTGTTGCATACAAACTCGTACGTTAATATTGTATAAACAAATATCGAAAATCCGCTCTCATTTCAACGTCACTCGACGAAATCACGAAAATCTGTAAGATCTTGGGAGTTCTATGACAATATTATATTATAAAACTTGAAATTTTAATACTTACAAGGTATTTATACTTACAAAAAAAAATTTACCGAAAACTCGCGAAAAAAATTCGCGTAAACGTTAGAAACTATTCGGAAACAGATCGCCGACATCCATTATTTCTAAAGCGACTGTACAATTAGATCTACAAAATAGAATTATTTTAAATATACGTCATCGTAATGAGTTCGATAGTTCATATTACGGTGCATTGTCGGAAACCACGCGACCCCTCCTCTACGAAATAATCCTAAATACGTCACTAAAACAATACGAACGCCGGAGAACGCGTTCGAAAAACTTTGCGCGCCCGAAACATAACGACACGAACATGGGTACACACTAGAAACTATGCGAAATTAAAGAAACGCCGTGTAATTACATACGCGATTTGTTTGGAAACGATTTTGTTTTTTTTTTTCGCATCGCTACACTACGCGCAGGTATATTAATTGCGTTAGTTTCCACTCGACCGCGCGTCGACCGTCATCGAAAATAATTCGTCGCAAACAGTGTAATATAACATGTTATAAACACGATGTGGTAGTGGATAACGCGAACTGCAAAAAACCATTGAAAACGTGAACATTGTTTAGCTCTACCGAACGCGATTGCGTTTCGTAAAATACTATATGTTTACAAAATTCGTGACCCGCAGCCGTGTGAAACGTACGCAAAATCCGCTGGCTTTCGGCTCGGAATCTCGGACGTTTTTTCGAAAAATTTCAAAAACCGATTCACCGATCGCTCGTCTTTTGTATATCTCGTCCGTGTGTCACTTTTCGGCATTTTTTTCGATTAATCGCCAACTTTCTGCAGCTCGCGCGTTATCATAACAATAGTGAGCAACATACGTATTTTAATAATATGAAATGGAAAAAAAAAACCGAACGTTTGGAACGATTCGCGCGTGTTTCGGTTTCGCATATCGTACGATAATATTATAAAACATGGACCGTTTTACACGGCCGTCTTGGTGTGAAAACGAATGATCCGCGGACTGCATCGTTCGATAACTTTACTGTTGGGCAAATATTTTTTCGCAAAAGCACGCGAACACCGCGACGACGCACACGACAATACTCGGTTTTCGTTCACAACTATTCCGCGTATTCGGTGTACGTTATTCCATTGCGAACGCGGCGGCCATAAAGTTTTCGTATTCTAATAATAATATTTACGTGAACTTTTTCGAAACGCCCGTACACGGTTTTACGTCCACCGGGTGTCGTGTCCGCGCGATGTTTGCGAAATTGTCAACAATATTATGTTAGCGTTGATATTGAGTTTTTTTAGATTTATGAAATTAAAAAAATATATCATCGTTTGCAAATACTCTGCGAGTAAACGCGTAAAATACTTTTTTGTTAAAGTATTTTTAATAATTTTTTATGCGGACACTATATTTTATAGTAGCATTTTTTTGTAGCTTAGTAGCTTTTTTTAAAGTATTTTTCACGTTATTTTTTTCTCGAAACATCAAATATTATACTCTCACCTGTTATTGTACACTATAGACAAATATTATTATTATTAATGGGTAAATATATCAAATGCGTTTACACAATACGTCGTGGTCCGTATCATCGCGCGAAATTCTTTACGTTACAATATACAATTCGTTTCAAACGTTTTCAGCGAATATAATTGCTAGATTTTAGCTTAACAGCACTCGCTTTTATCGTCGAGTTACATTTTTTTTATTTTAGGCGCGCGTTTACCTTATAAATTCTAATGTCTTTATAAAATAATTCAATACGTCTTATTGAAAACCAAGAGTAGTGCGTTTCCCCGGAATCTACAATAAAAATCGGTACGATGTGTATTAACATCTTCTGTCCTATTCGTTTTCCGGTATTCGCATGAGAAAAGAACACGAAGCAGTAAAATTTATATTATATTTATATATTACTATATATTGTTTCAAATAGAACAATCGACCAGTGTACGTATTATATGACGTTTGTAATAAAACTTCGCTATATTACGCTATGGCTATACACATATAACGCAATATATTTGTCGTGCATTTTTCTGTATACATTCGCACATATTTCGCATGTGTATATACATAGATCTCATTATATATAATAATAATAATATAGTGAGTATTATATACACAGACACACACACATTTCGGGTGAATTCGGTCGAAAATGACGTGGACGTTTTTATGGATCGGGTCAACAAAAAGGTCAATAAAAAGGATCCGATGAACGAAATCCCGGAAGTTCCGGTCGCATGATGCTGGGCGGGTAAAAATCCTAGTTCCGGTCTGGCGGATGTAATGACTTGCGGTGGACGCACCAAAGCTTTATAGATGACACGGTCCACTGAGGAGAGGCGACAGTCTCTGCAGCAGCAACAGCAGCGTAGTTTTCCTGCAAAGCACTATATATATATATATATATATATATATATATATATATAAAGAATTTTATATATATATATGTGTACGGCAGTCGACGACGACGGTTTTCGGCTGATATGGTCTTGGTGTATAAGGGTGGTGGCGGTGTGGCGGGCGAGTATATAGGCAAGAAGGACGAAATCTGGTAAGGAATCCTCGCTTTTTCGCCCTACTATTCGTCCTTTTCGAGTGTGCACGCACAAACGTTCGTAAAAAGGAAATATAATCGATTTTCGTTCAGCTGTCTTATTTTTATATTATTTTTTTTTATTTTTTTTCCAATATGCACGATATTACAACGACCGGCCTTCTACGCCCCGCGCGCTATTATTGAATATCATACACGGCAAATGTATACGTATAATAATAATAATAATAATATACGTACACATATGCAATATTACGCGTGCGTATAATATATTATGACGTGTAGTACGCGTACACGGCGACTGCGAAATAGCAACATCGTTTCGCCGGAACATACGATATTTTGTAATAGACTATTCAAATGTATAATATATAAATGAATAATATTAATACACACACACACACGCGTATATTATACACTCGAGTATTGCTGCGGGGCAATGGCTGATGCGCTGTCAAACAAATAAACACAACGTTGCCGTACCTACGCGGTTTCGGCCGATTCCGTAATAGTATAGTATACAGACAGTTATTCACTTATCGATATATTTCGGTAAGTAAACGCGTTACACCTGATCCGACGAGCTTCGTCTATACAGTGCATAATAATATGTATAGTTTATCAGAACGTTTGATATTTTTTTTACACATTGCCCGCCGATTATTCCAACGCCGCGCGGAAATCGTCGTATTTGTCGCACTACGCGTAGTACGTATTACTAATACGTCGGGAACACGCATCCTAAGGACACGCCAGACTTAATCATACAATATCTGCTGTATTACTATAGCTGTGTGTAACGGTCAAGGTTCAGTTGTGTCACTGATTAGAGCAGGAAAGCGGTAATGTCAAATCGGACGACACACATGTTTATCATACGCTCCACCTATGTACGTATAATATGACGTGTATCTACGGGAAAAATTAACGTTCCGCGTATAAAATATAATATATATATTACGCGTCGATTATTATTATTTTTAGTATAATATATTAATATGTTATTAATTACCCGGTGCTGACGATAGGGCATTTGCAGTCTACAGGAAAACAATATTTTTATACGCGTTTTGGGCAACCTTTCACATGCGTGGTGATCGAGATGGGAGCTTTTATTTTTTAAATATTGAATAATCAATCGATCGTTTTGCTAAACTCGTTTGATCGATTCACTAGAATTTTCGAGTATTTAGTACATTTCAATAGTCAGAAATTCGTGAGCTTTTTTTCCGTTAAACGACAAAAAAAAAACGCAATTTTTTTGTTTCATTGCTATCTCACAATAACATTTTAATCGTCTCGTTTTCCTTGCACTTGGACCATTAATGATTAGCACAAATGTCAATGGGTAAAGGTACAACATTTAACATCCGTGCTATCATTATGTACCAAATTCTTCGATTTTTGTAAATGTCAACAAATAAGAAAAATAAATAAGGCACGTACATTATCGCGTTGGGGAATTCGAGTAAACAACGTGAAAGGCAGTGAGCACGACCAAAACAGAGCACGTCTTTTATCACTCGCCAATACGTTTGTCAGATTATTCTCATCTGTGGTCAAAGTATAGTGTTTGAATATTTTAATTGAGAATTCTAGAGTGCCGATTATAACATTTTTTTTTCCGCAATAATAGAAGAAAAAAAAGCGAAGAAAGTATCATTTCGAATTATTATACTCCACGAGAAGCGTAACGATAGAAGTCGAATAAAAAGGTATGCATATGCATTCGCGATATTGTGTTTAAAAATATTGAGTAACTTTATGATTCTTAGATCAACGATCGATTTCGAATCACCTAACGTAGAGATAAAAATCATTTTCAATTAAAAAATACGTGTTTCATATAGTTTTCATATTATACTTACAGTAAGTTAGTTATTTGTTATGATACAAAATTATATATGGCAAAACAACGTTTCCGAGGACAGCTGGTATATCTATTTTATATATATATATAAAAGAACAGGCCTTTTTTATGTTTCCATTTTGTGATGACGCTATTTAACTTTTTTTCACAGAGTTGTTACTCTACGGGTAAAAAGGGTGAAACTAGAAAAATTCGCCTGGCCGGAACCGCCGGAGCTTTGAGTATGAAATTTGGACGGTAGTTTCGTTTCATATAGTGGAGACCCCTCGGGAAAGGATTTTCCGAAATTCGACCCCTACCAGAGTTAAAAGGGGTAAAAATGAAAAAAACAAAAAGTTATACTGCACACGGGCGCAGCCGGGTTATTCGGCTAGTACATATACGATATAATATATTAGTATTAATAGTGTTTTTTCTTTTTTTTTTCAGTCGATATTGCACATGTAATGGGGAAAATTTTTAAACAAAACAATGTTTATTGTATAATTTATAAGCTTATAGACTTGGCATGAATACATTAGCTGACAGGAGATTGGAAGTTAATTTGATTTTCCTCAGACGTCTTATTGATGGCCTCGTAGATTCTCCTGAACTATTAGCCCAAATTAACTTTAAAGTTCCATCGTTTCATTCTCGTCAATTAATTATTTTTTCCTTACTCAAATGCAAAAAACCAGCCACTATTTCGCATGATAAGTATAGCCAATAAGGATCCATCAGCACTACTATATTATTAACTGTTTGTACTTAATATATAATATTACAATATTGTAATTTGGGCATGTCCCGTATTGTTATAAAATAAATAAATAAATAAATAAATAAATAAATAATTTTATGTAATAACGCATAAATGTTTAAACCGAATAGTTTAAATCGTATAGTTTAGACCTCTATCGGGGCGATAAATCTGTTATATTACACGTGATTAAACAGTGGAGTCCGGCGGGAGGGAACTTGGAGAGGCCGGAGCGGTGAAATTAATTTCATCCCGGGCGGACGATTTTTGCCGATCCGCCGTTATCGGACTCGTGCGGCTGCGTTATCGCGTTCGCGCGGCGAAAAAGTAGAAAACCGCACGGATTTTCATCGGGATTTTGTTCGCCGCGACGACGACGATGAAAAAATTCTCGTCGGCCACTCGCGCTCGTACTCGGCGATTTCGCGCGCGAGAAAATACAAAAACCGTTTACGATCTCTTTGGAGAGTGTTCGGCCGCCCGCGCGATACCTACGCTATTCGACGACGGCCACTGATAAGTCGCAGCCGCCGCCGCCGCCGCCGCCGTTATCTAAAGCCGTCCGACAACATTGTTGTTGTTGCTGTTTTATTATTATTATTATTTATTTTTTTCTTTTCCCCGTTTTGTTCGCCAGATAATTAATTTTAAATTTATCGACCTCGGGCGGACCGGTGGTTAGTCATCGTCGTCGGTACAGCCAATATCAACGCCGACCGTCTGTTGTCCGACACGGTTTTCGCGTGCGCTTTCTATGGGTCGGATCTCGGACTCGACGCCGCCGCCGCCGCCGACGCGAATAGTGTCCGAACAAGACGAGGTGTCGCGCACAAAAGTCGAAACAGACACGTCGTCGTCGTCGTCGGGCTCGGCACAAAAGCACAACGGTTCGGACGAGATGTCGCGTTTGTAACGGCGTCGGTCGGGAACGTTCGTTGACGGGTGAGTTTGCGCAAACCGTTGCGAAGGCGACGAATCCATACTCGACGACCATACCATCTCTTCATAACGTCTCTTGCGCGTTTTTTGTTTTTCGTGGGCGTTTCTCCATCGGCATCCATCAGGCTCTTCGATCGCCGGTCGGTCCGCCGACGGTATCGGAAAGTATTTCGCCGCAGGATTTCGTTGAAATTGTCATTTTAGTAGTAGTTTGACACGGTTTTCAGTAGATATCCAGTCGAACCGTATAAGTATTCTATTTATTTTCGTCCCGCCAAACTCATTATGTTCTTAGTTAATACCTACCATAAATATTAAACTCAAACGTTACGCTCCCAACCATGAATTGGCTCCGGTCCAACATTCCTTACACACTCTTACCATATTTTAATTTTTTTTTTTTCGTGTCATTCCTGTAGCCTTGCCAAAATAATATATATATATTCCTAGGTATGCTTATTTTTAACAAGCACCATGAAGTTCACAATCATTTTTATCAATCATATTATTTTATCTTTTTTTTCTTTTTTTTTTTCATTTCTGGGTTATATCGAAGCTGCACTAATAGTTGCGACTCGTAATGTTTGAGCGTTTTCACATACATTAATTCATGTTTTTCTCTCATCAGTTGATGTTGGACGAAGTTTCTACAGTGAATTCAAGATGACTTCAAACGAGCCACTGCTTGTACAAGCAGTTTATTCGTTTACAGGAAAAAATAATGACGAGGTAATACGATTAGTTCTTTTTTGAGCTTGCGCTTTTATTCAATTTAAACTTAAACGATTGCTTTTTCGTAACAATAGTTTACATTTTTATAAATTACCAAAATAATATTATTATTAATCTGCTTATATTGTAATATTATATTTTCATGTCTTAAATCATTTTATATCCCTTAGAGGAGACCTTGAACAAACATTGTGGTATGACTTTTTTTTTTTATATTTTATATTCATTATGTGTCATCTCTTAATTATGTGCTGAGCTTGAAGATGTATGATAGAAGTGCATGATAATCCTACATTATGGATGTATTTATAATTTACTTTATTAGAAATATATCAAACAAATTTTAAACCATTATAATATCTAACAATCTAACTATGTGTGCACTTTATAGTTGTGTTTGAAAAAAGGCGATATTGTCATTGTGACTCAAAAAGAGGATGGCGGCTGGTGGGAAGGAACACTCAAAGATAAAACTGGTTGGTTCCCTTCAAATTATGTCCGAGAGTATAAACCTCAAGGTAATATATCAATATTAAATTATTGAATTATGCAGAGTGAAAAATGTTTGATTTTGTTTTTAGGAGAAAATGTTTCAAACAATAAAGTGCCAAATATACCTATCGATTTGACGGAACAATTAAGAGAAAACCGAGCTGTAGTTGTTATGGATATTGTGGAATCGGAAAGGGCGCACGTCACGGAATTAAAAACGCTTATCCAGAGTTTCTTAATTCCCTTGAAAAACTCAAACATGTATGATATTTTTACAATTATATTATTACTTCATTATTGAAATTAAACAACTAAAATTTGTTTTTTTTCCTCAGAATGACAGCCGATGAGTATAATCAATTGGTAAATAATATCGAAGAGGTCTCAAAAACTCATGAAGGACTTTTGGAATCGTTAGAACAAGTGTCTGCATTGCCACAGGCCGATCAAAGAATAGGCAAGTTGTTTTTGAACAAAGCGTCTGCTATTCGATCTGTACATTTGCAATATTGTGCTTCGCATCCACGAGCGGTTACAATCATTGAGAAATATAAGTATGTGCTGTAAATATTTCCGTTTTGTTTATATAACTTTTACATAATGTGATAATGTTTTAGAGATGAATTAAATCAAATAATGGAAACTCAAGGTGCAGTTAGCCCTGGCATTTTGGTGCTAACCGTGTCATTAAGTAAACCATTCCGAAGGTTAGACAAATATAGTGGAATGTTACAAGAACTCGAAAGACATTTAGAAGAAAGTCATGTTGATCGAGGAGATACACAACGATCTGTTAGCATTTATAAAGAGATTGCGGTTAGTTGATTTTACATATTGCATACCAATTGTATTATAGTATAGCAGAGACATATATTTCTTTCTACCTGTGTTCATGCGGGAGCCGTTTTAACTGTTTTTAAGCGCATTATAGAATTATTTTTAAGTGTTTATTTAATTTCAAATGAGTTCAATTATTTTTTTATTTTATTATCGATGACAATGAGTATTATTTTACAGTGTAAGATATTAAACAAACTTAAAAATGTATGTATTTTTCAGACCGTATGTTTGTCAACCAGAAAACAAAAAGAATTGGAAATATCGATATTAAATGGAGTCATACAAGGCTGGGAAGGTGCGGATGCTTATAGTTTGGGCGAAGCTATTAAAATTGGTTCCGTTGCTTTTGGCCCAGAACATAAAGACAGATATCTTATGCTGTTTTCTACTCATCTTGTTATTTTATCTGTATCTCAAAGACTTAGTTCATTTATATACGAAGTAAGTTAATAAAACAATTTTCAATTATTTTCATTATGTAAAATGTTATAATATACCCGCCTTAAAATAATATACAAATTATGCAAAAAATTATGATAATAATTAAATTATTTTTTTTATTTTTTTAGGGTAAACTACCGTTGAGTGGAATAAGTGTTAAAAAATTAGATAACAATGGTGCCATTAAAAATGCATTTGAAATATCTGGTGAGAGTGATGAAAATTTGAAATACTAATGGATAAAGTTTATTATATATTTTTTTTCTCATGTTCTTAGGCCCCTTGATTGACCATATAGTTGCTGTTTGCCAGTCCAAGGAAGAGCAAACCGATTGGATCCAAAAAATCAACAAGCAATTAGGAAATACCAGTGTTACTAGAACAGTATCGTGCAAATCAGTAAGTCTGAGTCTTGGTCGTCTTAGTGATTATTTTGCACATTTAGTATGCAAAGGTGTTATAACTCGATCACTTTTGAAATTAATTCTCTATACACAATACGTTAATACCATCGATACATCGAAAGTTGTTAGACGTTATGCCCACGAACCTAATCAATTATATTCTCCGTGTAAAATAAAACAATACTGTTCAGAAGGAACACAATACGAAGACCAATCCAATGTGTGCGATAATTATAACATGACATCTCCGAGACATTGTTCATCGATGGTGCTCAAAGAAGACGGAAAGATTGTGTACGGGAAAAAGTTACTGTTCACTCCAGTACAGACCAAAGCCTGTCAAGATTTGACCATGTCAACACTATACAAAGACGATATAGATGATAATTATAATCAAAACTTTATGAACCACGAAACCAATTGTGAAAATTTTAAACCCAAACATTTAACGGTTCCGTTGTTAAACATAGATAGTAAGGACGGAATGTACTTATCAGACAATCAAGATAGTACGTTCTCCTTGTGCAACTTGAAACTATCCAACGGCTATGAAAATTACTGCGACGACGAAAAAGATACGGACATAAGTCAAGATTTTCAATATTATACGTTTAAAGATCACAACAGTTTGCGTTCGTCCGATTCTGGCCTCGCGGACATTACGATTCCGGTCAATCAACAATCGCCACTGCCGCCGACGGAAACGTCTAGTAGCAATTCTGAAAATCTGTGTAAATGTTCATCGTCGTTGCATATTAATTCGTGTATTTTCGAAGACGATTCTTTGTCATTGAATAAACCTTCAGCACCACTTGACAATAAGGGTGTTACGTTTCGTTCTGAACTTTACGCACATTGGTGGCTTAAAAAAAAGTTACTGGGGCCTACTGGCGGTTGTGATTCAGGCAAGATATTAATTTATATTTGATCGTGTGATTGTGTTGCTAGCTGTGTTACACAAACTATACAATTTGAAACTAACATCTGACAGTTGCTGAATTGTTTTTTTTTTTTCTTTCACACACATCCTTTATAGTATTATGAATATTTACAGTTGTAATATAAAATGCATTCGACGTATGTATAATAATTTATCGTGACTTTTATTATTATTACCGTTATATATAATATTATGTTATTATGTACTAAGCAATTTCATTTCTTTTTTTTCAACTTCAAATACTATTAATGCCTAGAATCACATAGCCAATCAAATAGTACATTTCGCATTCGACTCTTCCACCAATGTGTTATTAAATTATTTGGCTGTAATGATATGACTTATATGCCATTTTATATTATGACTTATAAATTAACATTGTCTATGCTTATGCAACACCGAATTCAATAACAAACTAACGTAATTATGTACATCAATGTGGTACATCCTACTGATAAATTATAGTTGAAATTACTATAGCAAAAATTATTAATTCGATTCAGCTCTTTTATTTTGCATTGTTTTAATATTCATTTTATTTTATGATTTTTTTTTTTTGCACCGACACTGCGACATAAAAGTTGTGAATCTTTGAACAACATTGTACTCAGTAACAAATGTAATATCATTAGCTTATATAGGCCTAACATTTTCAATTGTCCAAACGTTTTGTCGTGCTTTCTATGATTAATATCGATCAATGAGTGTAATCAATTATTTGTAAATGAATATTTCAATTATTTACTATTAAAAACATGCATTTAATTCCATGTACATTGTATAATATGTATATAATAGTATGTAACTCATTAAATCGTGTGCATTTTCATTTCAAATGATTTTGTATTTTTAGATGGAGAAAGGTAATAGAGCTCCTTGGGATGTAACCAGACTTAGACCAATTCCACCTCTCCAATTTTATCACAACATCAATGAAAAAAGAATTTGCGTAGCAAAAAAATGTAAGTGTGTTTCTTGTTAAAAAAAATATATTTGTTAAATCATAACACTGTTTAGGATACTCAACGGAACAACCGTTTCAATTATTATAATATACAAAGCCTGGTACTTGACCAACATTTAGAAAAATAATTAAATCTTTTCTTTTGTAGTGGCTTATAATACATTTCTTAACCGTTTTTATATTATTTTTAATCTCATGAAAAGTATATAATTTACCTAAAATATGGTTGTAACACACATTTATTTTTTATACCGATGCACTATTCAAAATATTTAACAGTTTTTAAAATGCTATTATGTTTCCTAAACTATTATAGTTTGATTCATAATTATTATGTTTTATTGATTTAAAAAAAAAAATTTTTTTTCTCTAGGTGATAGAACATTTGATGACGATGGAAAAGTATTGAAAGTATTTGAAGCTTTTTGTTTGAGTTCAAAATCACGGAATACTAATTCAGGTGACCTTGCCTTGTTATTATGATAGTTAAATAAATTGTATTATGTGTAATGAATAATTAAATATGTCTATTGATTATGTTACAAAAAAAAAAAAAAAATAGTTATAAAATATGTATTAAAACTTTTATATTTTGTACTCTTAATGTATTGTGTAAGGCTGTGAATGATATTTTTAGTTTGCTGTTTTATTATTGTTTAGTCTATTAAAATATGATTTATAATTGTTAGTAATTAATGTCAAAAATTCTATTTTTTGTAAATTATAACCTATAAACTACATTCTTTTTAAAAATTCTTGCTAAATACTACTACTACTAATAATAATATATATTTTATAATTTCTATCAATTTGTTTTTTATGTCCCTTATGCACTTAGTGAGTATCATACTATCAATAATCATCTCACTTTAAATTGGTATTTATATAATAATCGATATAATATTATACCTTATACGCGTTTGAACATAAAGCAGTATGTTAAATTGTTTTTAAATGTAGAAAAATGCTTAGAAAAAATTGCTTCAGTATTGTTCTTAATTTAATTTCTAGAAAATGTATTGGTATTAGATAATTGCGCACATTTAATTATGATTTAAGTAAGGTTAACATTATAAAAAAAAAAAAAACATTGTGATTTTCATACGTGAGATTTCAAACAAATGTGATATTTAATACATTTTAAGTTGTCCAACTAATTTGATTGTAAAATTAGAAGCTAATATTTTGATAGTAAGTTTGGGTGCATATAATAAATAAAATATTGTTCTTTTATTTTGTCGTATTTGCCCGTTAAACGTTAAATGGTACGGTATTGTGTACTTTTAATACATTTGTCAGTACCTCATTCATAATGGTTGACTAAACACGAATTTACAGATTTACGGTTGCATGCATTTTTTACAATTAACCATAAGTAAACAAAACAAATTCATAACAAAACTGTATTGCAGGAATGTAAGTGAACATCAGCCATAGAATGTTGCCACCGAATCATTCGAGAATTGAAAACGGACTCTAATGTAACATCCGATCGTTTATGAAAATGTTGATTTTATTTTTTTAATGGTATTATTAATTTTAATTTTTACTATCTAATATGTTTTTTTATAAATTGTTTAAATCATTAAATATTTAATTGTTTTAATATGGATTAAATTTTAAAGATATTGTTGTTAACAGAATTAGAAGACTATATAATATAACAGTATTAAATTTGATAATTTATCGATGTCATCATTCACCGTTGGTCATATGTTTTTTTACAGACGGTATCGAAAACTGCCGTCAATCTCTAATCGTTATTGTAAACTTTCTCATAGGTTTCAAGATTATGTTGATTACTCATTGAGAAAAATTTTTGTAAATAAGTGCACGAGTGACATTGATCGAATGTTCTTTAATTAAATAATAATTTATTTACGCTCTACTAGTAACAACGAGTAACAACATCTATACAATCTCACAACAACTAATTCATCTAAACACAATAGCTATAATTGAACTGTTTAAAAGTACAAATTTTTAATATAATATTTGTTAAGTAAATTGTCAGTTATTGTTTTCGTGCTGTGCGAAACTACGAGTCGGGTCATAAGACATTTTTGCACGGCGAACGGGTACAATTTTCTTTGTGACCCTTTACTGCGACCGCATTAAGAAAAGGACCTGCATGTATGTCACTGTTTTCACTTAAAAAATTAACATATCTATAGCCTATACGACTTAATCGTCTCCAATTATTTTTTTTTTTGACGTTTGTTAATCTTATTGTTATTTCATTTTCAAATACTTAACTTGTAGAACAACACGTTAGTATTTCATGTTATTGTATACTTGTATAAACCTAAACTTGTCCAATATAACGTAGAAAAATTAACGTTTTGTCACGAGTACTCGATGAAATTTGTTTTCGAGTGAGAAATGATTTTAATCGTGTGTTTTCAGACGGATTAACAGTTTTGGCCCCACTTAATAAACATTATGACTGTGATATTGTCTTTGAAATCGTCGTAACAGTGGCGATAAGATTTCTGAATAATTCAAATTTATGTAAAGTTCACGTACAAACGTAATAGTTTTGAATATATACAATAGTTTTCGCCAATGTTTCGTTAATGTTCTAAAGCAAATGTCCTTCGCCTCTACCCGACGATGGAAACAGTAACCTGTGTCTGTAGAATATCGAGCATTAGAGCGTAATTGAATTAAATCCGAAAACATAATATAATTTTAATACTTATCTCGTCGAGTTTTTCGGTTTGAATTTGAACTGGCCGTCATGTTTGTTTTAAGTCACTGAAAAGAACACGAAAATCAAGGTTAGAAGTACTCGAGTATAAATAATAAGTGTGTAAATATTTCGATCGTCATACCTAGTTCATATTTTTCCAACCGGTCGTTTCAAATGACGTTTCGTTTATTTATTTTTCATCATTCCGTCATATCATTCGAAGCTTTCGTTTTTAATTATAATATTTTGTCACAATTGAAAAACAGTCGCGCACACACCACTTCTCATAACGGTCCCAAATGTTTTTTTTTTCTTTTTTTTTCATTAGTTCATACTCAAATTTCACGCCATGTGTGCTCTTATCTCCGCAGGCTCAGAGCGTCTGTTATTTTTTGTCTCGACATAAATATCGTACCGCGTTATACTGAGACCATGTGTGCGACTAGGTCGGAAAGTGATAATGATAATTACTATTTATTAAAACGGTTTTTTTTTTTTTTTTCTGTGCGTTTCACAGACACGTAAAACTTTTCGTTTTATACATCTGCGGTGGGCTTATGATTTAAAAATTATTACCGTGCGCGTAAGGCACCGACGACGTTATGAAGAAAATCATATCCACGTCAGGGTCAAATTAAGGCAAAACCTTACGGTAGGCTTACGATTTTCCAGACGCCCTTGAATTCCACTCTTAATCCAACAAATATGACGTTTACTCACACATCATAAACGTAACTACTACGGTGCCTATCGCACCGATATAATAAACAAAGAATGTTTTTTTTTTTTACAGAGGCTAAAATAATTTACAACAGCGGAAGTTAGAAAAAAAATGAAAACGAAATTCGTATCGACGCGACGACGGTATAAAACAATCGAACGGGTTTTTTTTTTTTTCGAGCTTTAGCAAAATTATTAGTTGATTTATCCATACTTGTAGGTTTTTAACGAGTTTCTAAGCTCTACGCTTGGCGAACGCCTACTTTGCCCATACGTTAATCCTATACGTATATAATTTGATTAGAAAATAAAATCGTTTTCGAGTTGAAATTATTTCTCAACGTTTGGAACATTAAACAGATACGACGGAGTATTGTTTGTAGAGCGACCGTTGTTTATTAGCGATTAGGAGCAGCCGCGCGTGGTTAATTTTTTCTAGATAAATCGTGTCGTGTCGATGTGACACATGTGTTGCGTAAGGCAATATTATCGGCCGATTGACGAAAATGACAGACAGCACAATATTATCTGCCTTTTCGTCCAGACCGCTCTAAACGGACAACTAATCGAACGTTTCGTAAATAATTATTTTTTCTCGACACGACAAAAAACCGTCGCATTAATTTGGACGAAATCGTTTGGCAACGTGCTCGGTACAGCCCATACCCGATGCTAAATTTTAGTACTCATCAACAGCAGGGACGGCGATGCTTTGTTCGGCTCAACTGCAGCCAACACGTTTTTTCAATCGCGATTTTTTAAACCGTGTGTCTCGCGCAATAATTTCGTGTTCACGGATATTCATGCGAAACGCAATAATCTATTGCATACGAAAACCTTTTCGTCGGACAAAATAAAATACATACAATAAATTACTCGTTTGCGAAAATATTGCCAATCTAATAAAGAATCGAGCTCGTCTACGACGCGACAAAAATGTAACCAATAACGATTTTTCCCAAACACTTTTTCCCACATCTCGGTAAACACGAGGCCAGCAGTATGTGAGAGACTCCTTCCCGAAAGGCAGCGATCGAACTGTATATTTTAATATTCGGTCGTCTGACGCTTGTTGACATTTAAAAATTTGTAAATATTTTTTTTCAATGTAAATACGACTATACTAAATAGAAATAACCTTACGTTGACATTTCCAGTGCTGTTCAAACGTGACATTTATTATTTTATCGAAAAAAAAAAAACAAATTTAATAAAATAATAATCACGTCGCGAAACGTATTTACATTCACACCTACGCGGGTTAAGTCGCTACTAATTTATATAATCTACAGAGGTAAGTGTTTAGATCATATAGGTTCGGAATATAATCTCGAGAATATTGCACTCGACGAACGAGAGTTACTCGCGTAAACAAAGGATCCGCGCAAAGTGTCGTTGCATAGGCGATCGACGGTGTACACGAGTAAACGAAACGATTACGCGCGCGTATCAAATATTCCGCCGTCTTCTACGAGTACTTTGGTTTTGACATTGGAAATAAGACATTTTACGAGAGCGACGAATAATATGTAATTGTTGTTTTGTTTTCGACGATCACACGGCGGCAGCGTGAGCTATACCTGAACCATACATAAAATACTACACTTCCGGCTGACAAAATAAAATTAATCGAAAACACGACTCTACGTCGTCGTCGGTACGAATATATAATTTTTACTGTGTAATGGGTCCCGCGATGAATACGACTGTATGTGTGAAAATAATCGATAGATTAAAAACAATCCTGCACAGACAGAGTATACAGAATATATCTAATAATTGTACTCGAAGTAGTGTATAGATAAAAAAATTTGTTTTATCAACTTGTTAACGACAAGTCATTTTTCCATATACATAATTACGTATGTATATACGTGTTCTGTATGAATAAAATCGAATCTTCGAACATAGTTCAAAAGTAGAAATATAAAAACGCAATAAAACAAACGATTTTTTCGATATCGGTTCAAAAATTTGTCGCGAACGACGTATTATTTTATGAGTACTCGTAACCCTGCAATAGTGTTCGTAGAAAGGTGAACACGTCACCGTGTGCGATAGTATTGTGTTTTACCAAAACAAATACGTCGTCGTCGTCGTCGCTTTTATTGTTTTTATGAAACGAAGACCGCGGGTAATTTACGAATAATTGCGGTTTTTTTTCGAACGAAAACGTATCTATTAAGTAGACCGATTTGATTTAATGATCGAGTTTTAACAATCGATCTATATAGTGTGTTGTTGCGTGGCTAATTCGTCGGACAGAAAGGAAAATACGAACCCGCGAATACCGTCCGCGGTCAATGAATTATTTTACTTCGGCGAGCGAAATAGAATCGTCGCGGATTTTCGGTCCTCCGCGGGGGCGGCGGCGTTACGCGCGCGGCTGGTTAAATCGAAATCACGGTCCGGAATAGGTTCTCGAATTCGTCGAAATGAGCGCTCGAAAACTCCGTTGTACGAGTACTCGGATTTTAATATAAATATCGATAAAAAAAACACAAACTATCTCAAAAACTTACCGGACGCGCGTCGACCGTCGAGTATATTTTTCCGGCGCGCCTATTGTTTTCCGCGATCGGACGATAAACAAGTCGATCGAAACCGTCGACGATTCCGCATTTTCCGCGACACCTAATTTCAGTGTACCGAGCGATACGACCTCGAGACGAGCGCGAGTTCATACGTATTTTCCGATTGATAAGTGGAGGTTAAAAAGTGTCGAGACAATTTCCCAGTCGCGCTGCGTGTTTCTGCTCGGTTACTTTCTAGAAAGACGTGTGTCCTCCTCGATTCATTGATTTTCTATCTACATAAATTCCCACGATGCGACGACGACGACGTTCGGCTAAAAATTAGTCACGCTACTTGAACACGAGCACACACGTGTTTTCTATAAATATACATAACGCATTGTTATCAAACGATTTTTTAACAAAATCTCATCGCACGTCGTAACGACGACGAGAGCAACCGGTAGACGTAATTATATTATTATTTAATCGTTTTTTTTTTTTTTCCCTACATCGTCATAAATTATGACTCATAATATAGTCAGGCCCAGTACTGCTCTAACGCCGTATTTCTTTCTATTTTCTTCAAACCAATAGGCTCCGTGCATTTGCATAATATCAATATCGCCAAGTCGTATTTAATGCTAAGCGAATATATTTCACGACACCGCCGCGATTATTTTATGACGTTTTTATTTATTTTTTTTATATTTTTGTAGTTTTTTACTTATCCGTGTGTGTCATATTTATGCGTTTTTCTAATTTCATAGACATTTTCGATACATTAACAGCAATAGATATTTTAATTTGTAATACGCGATTTTTTTTCATAAAAATAGTACCCAGGGAAAAACGTGATTGTAATTTGCACGAAAAAAATCGACAATTATTTACGAGGACGGGCTGTAAAATAAGTGAATTTGGAGTAAATGTGCCGTGAATATAATGTCCAGAAAGAATTTCAGCGTCTCCGTCGAAGAGTCATTATTAAAACTCGATTTTTTTCTATAATTAACGACGTCATACATACATATATAGGACGATGTTTTAATAACGATTGCCTTCGAAATCAAACACCACGTGTACGCGTTACTCGTAATAATTTTGTACTAAACTACGTTTACTAAATATTTCTCTACCGCAGTGACCTCTTGGTTTTTTTTTTTACAATAAACACGAACTCGAGTCTACGTTTTTTTTTTTTCACATTTCAATTGATGTTTTTCAGCGGCGGACGGGCGGCGGTTTAGTTTTTAAACACATCGAAACCTAATGTTTTTTTTTTCGTTTTTTAATATTGGAGATTTTTTTTTCTTTAAATCTACGTCATCGCTGTTCTAATTCGATCGATTGCGGTACCAAATGTTATTTTATTTTTTTTTTGAACAATCGCGAAAAACTATTTTAAAATACGGTCGAAAAAAATCCGATCGACGCACACTATCGAGTTTTAATGATCGCGCGAGAGTAGAAAAATGATATCTATGTAATAATCAAACGTTAACTATTTATTCAAATAAAATTACACGTCGACGCACATCCCGTGGCACTAATTCGATTTAGAAAACGCGAACACATAATGTCCGTTCAATTGGAAAAAACGATTAAATAAACTTACTCGTATAGAGAGAGAGAGAGAAAATCTAATCTCTATTCTGTGATTTTATCGAATTTGTTTGCGTTACGTGAAGTATATTTTTTAAATATTTGATTGATTTACGAGTTGAAATCCTTTTTTAGCATATTTAACACGTATAGTCTTATTGTACACGGGCGTGAGCAGACTATTTCCGAAAGTTTATGCATTAATTAATATCCGTTTCACGAAAACGAACCGCAAAAAACACACGTTTTGTTTAAACATAATTATTTTATTATCATAGAACTTTTATATTTCAGTCGATTTTTCAACAGCGATTTCAGTCGTATTATCTCTTTTTTAATTGTTAAATATTGGAAAATTGTGATTTAGTTATCGCGCGCGTTTTATTCATATTTCGATATTTACATTATGTATAATAATTATGTATATCTGAATCATTTTATTTGAACGAAATTCTACGGAAAAAAAAAATAAGAAGATTCGAAATATCCAAATATTTTATTAACAGCACGAAAAAAAAGTCAAAATGTTTAGAAAATTCTCATTAATAGGTACCGTTTCTAGAGAACGAAAGTATGAGCGTATTGGCAGAAAATGTCGAGTTCCCGTATTTATTATACTTATTGAGTTACAACGAAAACAAATTCGTGAAAAACTAATACCATTGATTATAAGTCCGTCAGAGTTTTTTTTAGCATATAATCGAAACAAAATATTAGACCTTCCCTTAAAAGAGGGTTTCCAAGTGCCCCGGCGAAGCCTTAATTGTATTTATACGGCTTTGACGTTAGCCACAAGTGCCGTAAACCGTGCGCAATGTCGAAAATCGGATCGATTCTTCCGACAGATCATGACAGATACACGGAAACATAAGTAGGTAGGTACCTCAAATTAGGTACGAATTTATTTCTTACGAATAAACGTTCGTGTTGCCTTTTTCGCCTCGAAAAAATTTATCGGATTTAATAGAAAAATACAAAGAAAAAAACACGGATATTTTATAGACGTTTAATGAAATTGTATAGGTCTTGGTTTTCGCAACGTTTTATTTTTAAACCGATAGTTGGAGATTTTTTTTTTTAAAACCGTTTGGCAATAATTATTGTTTTGTAATATATTATGTATAGACACAGTGGCGTAGATAGAATTTTTTTCTGCGGGTGGGTGGTGTTTAAGAGTCAATTCATAATCACAGGTTAATAATTTAAATAAGTTATTACGGGTTAGTTATAGATGGGATCGTAATATTATTCATTGGGCCGGGTCGGTCAAAAATAAAACTAATTAATTTAATTGATAACACAATGTGATCGGTGCTCGGAAAATTGTATAAATAATTTGAATAAAATTTAATATAATATTTTTCCTTGTAATAAACTTATCGTCTTTATGAAATGTTTTTGTCTATTATGTCAATACTGCAAGGAGATAAAGTTGATGTATATTTTTATTTACAAACGGGCATGGTCGGGGGCTAGACTTAAAAAAATAAAATAAAAAGACAACGACAGTTTACGAGTTTAATTTTTGGGCCGGTGCGGGCCGAGAAAAAACGGCCCGTGCTGATCTCTAGTAGACGTTATACGATAAGCATCGGTTTTCGGTGTGTAAATATTTTCGTGAATAACGCAACAGGCGTTTGGCCCGCGAATTTTCGGCATAAATAAATAATAACATCACGACCGGTCGAGAACGGTCGTCGTAGGCAGTTAAAAATGCGTCGATCGTTTCGCTCGCGGAATCCAAAGTGACGGTTAGGTCGACCGGCGGCGCGTAAACGAGCAACGAAAATGGCAACAGACCGCGGACGACGACGACGACGACGACGTGCTGCCGTACTCGGATCGTGCGAAAAAAAAGTGGAAAAAAATACGGAAAAGAAAGAAGAAGAAGAAGAAAAAAAACGAAGAAACGTTTACCATAATCGTCGCGACGACGACGATACGGTCGCGGCGGCGGGGAGGTGAGAGGAGGAGACACGTCACATTTCCGCGTCACGGAGGCACTCCACTCCGGTCGGCGGCGGCGGCGGCGGCGGCTGAGGCCACTCGGTCGGCAACAGCACAGCTCGTCGGTCGCATCGGCCTTAGTATACGAGCGATACGACACGACGCGAAACGTTTCGCGCACCGCTGCCTCACGTCGAAAACCTCGTCCCCTCCCCGTCCCTCGGTCTGATAACGATACGCGTTTCGTCTTTCTCTCTCTCTCTCTCGCCCGTCCTGTTCCCTCTCTCTCGTCGTCCGCTCGCGCGCGCTCTCTCTCGCGCCGTCTCTCACTCACTCTCTCTCTCTCTCTCTCTCACTCCGTACGACACAATAATAATAATCGTAATCGTAATCAGTAATCACAATAAAATAAAAATCAAATAAAAATACCTGTGCGACGACGACGTTTCGCTCGAGAATAAAATTACGAATCGGTTTTTCGTTTTTTTATTTTTCCGTTTCCGCTCTCTCTCTCCATCCGTCCGTCCGTCTCTCGTCGCGTCGCGTTTTTTTTTTTTTTTCTCTCTCGTTTTTTCGCGTCCCCCTCGTTTCGCGACTCAACAAACCGACCCCGATGATCGGATGACGACTCGGCCGTTTCCATCTCGCGCGGGTTTCTCCTCGTCGCCGTGCCGTCGTCGGATCGCCGTGCGACGGTCGCGGAAATGACGTGTCCCGGTCGCCCGTCCGACCGCCGCCGCCGCCGTGTCGTCGCCGCGCTCCGCACCAGCCGCCGCCGCCGTTAGCTCAAACGGACCGAACCGTTCCCGCGCCACGATCCAGCCCGTTTTCCCGGCCCGCCCCCGGACCGGACCGGATATCGGACCGGACGCCCCCGGGGGGCCATTGATGTGTTTGCACGCGGCCGCGAGCATGTCGTCCAGCACGAATCGCATGATGCAGCCGAGGAACCTGGCCTCGATACTGATGAAACTGCACGGCGCGTTCGCGGAGGCCATCACCTCGCCCAAACAGTCCATCGACAAGCGCACGCTGGAGAAGACGTGGAAACTGATGGACAAGGTGGTCAAGCTGTGCCAGCACTCCAAGATGAACCTGAAGAACTCGCCGCCGTTCATACTCGACATACTGCCCGACACCTACCAGCGGCTGCGGTTCATCTACACCCAGTACGAGGGCGACCTGTCCGAGCTGTTCAACAACGAGCACTTCAACGTGTTCATATTGAACGTCATACGCAAGTGCAAGCAGGCCATCAAGCTGTTCAAGGAGGGCAAGGAGAAAATGTACGACGAGAACTCGCACTACAGGCGTAATCTCACCAAACTCAGCCTGGTGTTCAGTCACATGCTCAGCGAGCTCAAGGCGCTCTTTCCGTACCACCGGTTCGCCGGCGACAAGTTCAGAATCACCAAGAGCGACGCCGCCGAGTTTTGGCGTGCCAACTTCGGCATGAGGTGAGCGTTGTTGTTACGTTGTCAATGTCATTGCTATTTCTCTCGCCTACCACCCGCTGGTCTAGGTTTTCTTTGTAAGCCATAGCCTACTTACGCGTCGTTTTGCGATATGCTGAGGGCTGTCTAACCTCTTGAAAGGCCCGGGTCACAGTGAGCAAGTAGTTAGTTGTTGGGGCGTTTCTTCTCCTGTAACAAAAGTAAAAAGTACTGAACCAAAGGCATTTTTCTAAAAAAGCATTTCATTTGTGTCAGATTATGAGTAACAAAAATACTGGGCATGAATTATTACTTTATTATGAAACTAGGTTAAGTCTGTATCTAATGCATAAAGTTTGAAATTGTGACAATTTTAGTCTTATAATGTTCTCATTTGAAATAATACACATCTTAATAAGTAATAAGAACATACTTTATATTTTGGCCTATTTGATCTCATTTTTTATTTTCCAATAGTGTTTTTTTCCAACCGGTTGTTTTTTTTTTTTATGATTTTTACTTTTGGTCAATTGATTTGAAAATGACATAGGGGCCGCATTATAATCTGTAGTGGGCACTATTGTTCACTAAATAGTGATATGTTCTTTATACACCGGATAGTCAATTTATTAATAGTTAATTTCTTTAGACCACAAGTTCCTTAAAAAATCTAAAACAAATTATATTTAGGTAATATGCAATCATTAAATTGCTTATAACTTTAGGCTTAGTACATAATATCATTTGATGGAAAATATAATTTATAAAGAAAATAATTGTCTGTTTGATGGCAATTTTTGCTTCGATAAACGTTGACCCAAATAATTGATCCCTTTATTTTTATTTATTTTAAATTGTTACAGATGTTGATAAATCCCATATCTAATGGTGACTCAGTATATTATCTTGAACTTAAATATTTGATTGTTTATTAAGATGAATGGCAGAGGCTAGTTTATGATATATTAAAACAGCAATATTGATAGTAAATTAATAACTATTTAAAAATGTAATACAAAATTAGTATGGACGATTGTAATTAATCTAAAAGAGCTATAATAATTATTAGAATTAATTGAGAGTAATTAAGTGCTCAAGCTGAGTTGAAAATATTAATTATTATACTCCCTTTCTAGCAAAAGCAATAATGACATATCATAACTAGGGTAGACATTACTTATTTAGCTATGAAAACCAAATATTTTTGTATTTTTATTTGATAAATACTTTTGTAGCATAGGGTTTTATTGTTTTTTTTTGTTTCTAAAATTCTTTGGATTTTAAATTGTATCTTGAGAGTTGGTTAGTATTCTTAAATAAGTATCTGAAATACTCACTAATTTACTAATAGATTATATTTTATTTTTAAAATACTGTACATCTTTACATCTTACTCAAGCTCAAACAGTTTTCTGGGTTATATGTATAATTTCTATTTCCTTATTTAACAAACAGTGAAATAATACTTATTCCTTGTTGCAGTTTACAATAGTTTCATTTTTTTTTCTCAGTGAAGTATCGTTTATACAATAGTTAATGAATACTATTGTTATTCATTTGTGTTATTATTTTTCATAATGTTGTTTATTGAATGTCTGTATTGGAAAAATTGTTTGAATTATAAAAATGTAGTTTATTATTCATCGATTGAGATTAATTTTGTTTTCAATTTATATTAAATTTAAATGTTTTTTATGTTTCTGTATCACATATCTCCATCAAACTCAATACAAAACCGTAGTGATTATTTTGAAGTAAACCATTTCATTTCCCAGTTTTTAATATTTGATATATATTGTGTATAAGTTATAAAAAAATAACTTGATATTTATATAACCTTTTGTTAAAAGTTATTTAATCAGGCCATGTTAAAAAAATATAAAACTGTTGTATTAAATGTATTATAGGAAATAGCTACAAACATGAAAAGATAAGTAATTATCAATATTATGTTGAACAATGACATTTTTCATATTGTTAGTGACAAAATTATTTATATATGATAAAGAAAAAATATAGACTGTGAAACCACATTGCTTTTTGTGTGTACCTAACCGTAGGGACTAATATGTTATTCGATTTGTTGAATATTTCCAATGACTAAAATTTCAATTATTGTGACATATTTTATATACAGCCAATTCAGTCTTAAAGTTAAACTAATTATTAATGTTTTAAGCAGGTTTAATGATTTAATATTAAACATTTATATTATATCAAATACATTATTTTATATTCAAATTAATACTATTGTTTTAGTTAAATATTTTAACTGAGCATTTTTTTTTTAAAATTTATCCATTTAAATGTGAACACTTTAAATTCATTCGAAAATCAATATTAATATTTAATATTCTGGCAAAATGTTATTAAATCTAGTGAAATTTCACTGAAAAAATAATTTAATAAATGATGACCTTTGTGAATTGTGCTATACTTATCTAGGAATAATGTGTACACATGGCTTTCATGTGGTTTTTTTTTTTTGTACATTTGGTTGATCAATGGCTGCAGTTTTTGAAATAAGATGATATTTTAAACATAATAACTATAATTACTAATTTTAATCTTGATGACTTTTAACACACAAATATAAAATTAAAATTACTATATGCGTATACAAATTAAATAATTATGTTGAAATTGAAGACAGTCATATTATAATTTTTAATAGTCAAAGAATTGTCTGGTATCAAAGCCGATTCGATCGGATTACAAAAAAAGTTTTTAGATTCATTAAAATTTTCTTTTTATTATAAACCAAGCATGAAGAAAATATTAATCGTACACATGTTTAGAGAATGTTAACTATATTTCTAGTAGAATTATTTTTATTTGTTGTATCACTTAACTTTACGGCCATATCACTATTATTATAACATTAAGGTCGCATAGTTATATAATATTTTATTGTTCTATTCTATATTTTTATTATATTTTAAAATCAAATAAATTAATAAATCATGTAATCTCACTAGGTAATTTACCAACTCATCATATTTATTTTTTTGAGAAAACAATCTAGGCAGTTAAAAAATAAAAGAAAATGATTATTTACTTTTACATTTACCTTAAAGTACTTAATTGGGTATTAAAAATCAATAAATCATGTAATCTCACAAGGTATTTACCAACTCATTAGATTATTTTTAAAGAAAACAATCTAGGCAGTTAAAAAATAGAAGAAAAAAATAATGATAATTTACTTTTACATTTGCCTAAAAGTACTTAATTGGGTAGGGAAAAAAATTAGATTGCACATAAGCATTTATTTTCAATCGATATTTACGCATTTATAAATAAATCATTTGAATCGTTCGAAATTGTTTTTTGATAAATTTACAAATCTTTAAGGTATTTTTTATTTTTTTATCACTTGGTATCGAAGTATTCTCGACATTAGTACATTTTTCAAATAACAAGTAGATATTAGCGCTATTGTTGTGTTGGTTTTATCTTACATCTTATATTTATATATAAATAAAATAAATACTATTTACTAGCGTGACTCGAGAGTGCGTTATACACATCCCTATTCGCCCATCATTATATTGACCTCGAAGATATAAGATACGAAAACCGGTCACCACGGGGGTTGCATTCTTCTATGCTTTTAAACGGTTGCATCCGAATTGCGTGCGAAATCCGACAGTTAATTCGAATCGCGTGCAACAGTTTTTTTTTTTTTTTTTTTAAGGCAGTCGTTTCCGAGTTTTAGTATAAAAAATCGATTTTCACGCGAAGATGAACATCTTAATTACGTTACTTATATTATTACGAAATCGTAGTGTTTATAATTATGGCCGAAAGTCAGCATTTAATATACGTTAAATATACACGGCGGCAACACGCACGTAATGTGTACGAAAATAACAGAATATTAAATATTCATTTATTTCGTGTAATGAACATAAACTCGACGTTTAATTTTGCATATTTAGCTATTTAAGGTTTTAGTTGCATACTTCATTGTTTATATTGAATTTTACCCTCGATAATTTACCTTAAAATAGGTATAGTAATACGGGCGAGGCACGTTTGGGCCAGGGACGTTTAGGTCACTAATAAAAATGCAACCCGCTTGGGCCAATTTTTTTTTAGTATTTCTAAATAATTACTAAAAAGCTCGCTTAGGCCGTAAGCGCGCGCTTTTAGTTTACACTGGTTAAGTTCATACGCGCCGTATCGGCCATCGTCGGAGTAATAAGATTTTCAGTTAAACTGTGAAAACTAATTTGTAATTTGTAGATTATGTACAGAACAAAATTATTAATAATTGATAACTGACCAAAAACCCACAGTTATATTATACATACGTATAATACCAATATAAAAAAATATATATATATATATACAAATATATAATAGATATCTCTTACAAAACGGCCTTATCGGCCGGACCCAAAATGGGTCCAAACGAGCTGTGTTTTAGAAAAATTGGTCCAAACGGGTCCTGCCCAGTAATACTTGCAGTTCGGTTACTCGATTTCGAAGCAACAAAATACCAAAATAATTAGTAAAATGTTCTCACTCGTTAGGTCTTTTTCGTCTTTTTCGAATTTCGTTTGAAAAATGTCAAAACAAATATTCATACTGATATTATTGCGACTTGCGCTTTATAATCATAAGTATGAACGGGTGCAAATTTGTACCGATAGCCATTGCCGACGGTATTTTTATAGTTATTTTTATACGTAAACTATTTATGTAACTATAATATTATACTATTCGTGTATTATACTTGATGAAGCATTTCTAATGACACTTATCTAGATTTAGAAACGCAAAAACGTAAATTGGCGAAAATTGGCGAAAGAAATTTAATTGGAATTTTGTATACACGTGAATCCATCCTACTCGTGGTGTACTACTTTTGTTCGTAAATTGTTTTGCATATTTTTCTATGGCTTTAAACGACGAGTATTTTTAATTTCATCGAAAACAAAGTGTTCTTTAAAAGTAGTTTTTTTTTTTCTGATTTAAAACTTATTTAGACTTAATTAGAGCTCATTAAACGCGGCAACAAAATCGAAAACTGTGCAATTTTAATCTACCATGAGTACCTTACACGAGAATTTTGCAAACTTCTTTGAAAACGTGGAAATATTAATTAGGTATGATTAATCCTCGTTCCTGAAAATTGCCGATTTCAACTGCACGTGACCATTTTTACTTTTTCACATCTCGTGCAAAACTGGTTGGAATTACGGTTTCAACGGTGAAACTAATCAACTTAATCGCATCCCAAGTGTTTTCACATACGTTTTAATAAATTTTGTTTATTATAATCATTCGTACGGTTTTTTTTTTTTTTAATGATGCCCACTCGAATGCGTCATTGGTTTCCATGCTATCCCCAGTCGTTTTATTTTTATTTACCGTACACAATTGAAATGTATTGATAAAACATTTAGGTAGGTAATCATTTTAAAAGCGATTTGTGAACAAAAAAAAAACATTAGCATTTAATTTTATAACACCGTAGTACCTGTTAGTTATTTATTTGGGTTTTCTTGGCGCAACGCGTGTATTTATTGTTTAGTTGAATTTTAATCCTTTTCGATTATGCATCGGAAACGCAGTAAATTACAAGTAAAATATTTTTTAAAATTGAATTTTATTGTAATTTTCAATTGAGATTTTGCGCGTTTGTGAAAACATTATTGATATAAACATTACACGCGAAATTAAAATTAACAATTCAAAAACAATCGACTAATGTTGAGTAGGTAATTGTAGTAGGTAATTGAAAGTAACCTTTCTTTATTACAATCGACATCTGACTGCAGTTTATTATTATTATTACGTATTTCGTTAACCGTTTTGGTCTATAATTTTTTTTTTAGATTAAACCACGGATTAAGCTGTGTAATACGATACACTAATAAAGAGGTTATTCTGTATTTGTCCCGAGATTTATTCTCATACGCGCGCGTACAGAATATTTCTTAAAAATCGAAAAAGTTCGCCAGACATACAAACGGCTATTTTTATTATTATTATTATTTAAAAAAATTTTATTCGTGTTGCCAGAGAAAATTGCTGAAAAAAAACTTTACCGAAAACCGATAAACGATAAAAGAGACTTGATTTATTACAGCGCATTCAAAGGTCATCATTTTGTTAGACTAGGTGACTATATCATTTTTTTTATTTATTTCATAATTCGCTGAGCGTATCAAAAAACAAACATAAATATGACGTATATCGACGTTATTATAACTGTTTTAGCGGAATATGTTTTTAGTTAGTAGTTTAAGTATTAAATATTTACGTAGTGCCGTCATAAATTATCGAGAATTAATGCCACTATATTACTTCTAATAAATACTAACGATCCGCTTCTTCAATATTCTATTTAATTGAACGTAAAAACGATTTATTACGTTTAAGAAAAATTAATTTAAAAGAACACACACACAAAAAAAGAAGCGAAACACGTTCAACTAGCAGCTATACGTATATTAACTAATATAGGTTTCGTTAATAATCGAAAACAATTACTTATGTATTAAATTTATTATATTTCAGACTTTTTCAAGGTATTATATTTTAAACGATTACAAAAGCTACGATAAAAGGTTCTTTAATTTTTTTTCAGCTCGCTTTTTAGTTATTTTGTTAATAGTAAAACTCGAGGAAAATTATGAATTCTTTTCAACGATGTTGAAATTAAATAATTATTCTCCGAAAATTTCGCAATTCAATAATGACTAACGCGTCGCGTCATAATAAATATAGACGTAATCTGGGACGTGAAAGGGTGCAACTACCCCCCAGTGGAAACGGAGAGGGCAATACTCTCTTGATTTGTTTTTAAATAATATTATTATTAATAACGATGTCCTTAAAAACAAACAAAAACTCGTAAAAATTTAAAATAAAATGTTTACCTTTTTGACAAATTTTTTTTTCCAAGGTATCTATTTATTTTTTTCAGATATTCTATGAAACGAATATGAACTCCTAGAAAAAAAAAACACAATTTGCACACGCCCTATAGTTATTAATTATGTTTGAAAACAATAAATTAAATAAAACAAAAAACTCACCGCCTACATTCGCGGCGTTAAGTTGATCATTATTTCGTCATAAACTAACTCAACATTATTTTTCTACGAATTAATCATAACAGAGACTTAGGTACGTTATATTATATTATTTTAAGTCAATGGGATGTGTACAATATCATATGTATGAATTAGTTTGTCCTCCTCTCCCCACCGAAAAAAAAATTAAAAAAAAAATAGTCTAAATTAAACAAATGGTGGTGATATGTGCACGTGATTCATAAATTATTCTGTTAGCGACGTTTTACTGACGATCCGTGTAAAAAACGATTCATTATTTTCACTAATTTCTTTTACGATAAATAAACCAATTTATTTTCACGAATAAACGTGTTCGCGCGCGTTGTATAGAGACGTTACGGTTTCAAAGTTAAATTTCCAGTTAAATACTTTACCACAAATCTGATTTAACGAATTATTATGTTTATAAAATTTTACTAGAATTATAATTACGTATTTCTACTGGAATTGTGTGATCCGAAAAATAAATCTTTCGGTAGTTTAAGTAATATATATTATATTTTGTCCTATGGGACGAGACAATTGATGTATTTTCAGGTATATTGTAATATTTAGTATTTAGATTCGTTTTGTTTTATGTACGATTCTAATTTTAAAAATAATATTCAACGTTCGCGTTACCTATTACTCGCGGTGTGCATTATTTCGAGTCCTCCAAGAGAATATTACTTTTTGCGCCAACGGAGTAGAAATATGAAACAATAATCGATCATTTATTGTTGTGTTTCCAGTACTGTAGTTCCGTGGAAAATTTTTCGAAGTGCACTTCACGAAGTTCACCCGATCGTCAGCGGACTAGAGGCGATGGCTCTAAAATCAACGATAGACTTAACGTGCAATGATTACATATCTAATTTCGAATTCGATGTTTTTACCAGGTAAAATAATTTTTATTTTTATTTTTTTATCATAATTGAAATTATCGCTCTGACGTAATTTATAATTTACGTCCTTAAAAATTGTTAATATTTTTAGATTATTTCAACCTTGGCCGACATTATTGAGAAATTGGAAGATATTAGCAGTCACACATCCAGGATACGTTGCGTTTTTAACCTACGATGAAGTGAAAGCTCGTTTAGAAAAATTTATCACTAGACCAGGAAGGTTTGTAATTAAAACTTCCGTTGTAAAATGTAACACATTTAATCATTTAACTGATGTCATCCTTAATTACGCATATCTCAATCCGATTCGAATGTTTTAATATTTAAAAGAAGAAAAAACAAAAAAAAGGAAATAAACCGCCGTTACACTGAAAAAAGACCGATAAGAGTTGGCGAGGTATAAAAAATTATTCTAGAATTTAATTCGATATTATGCCTTTGTTTAAATGTATCACTTGCTATGCGTTTAAAGCGTCGAAAACGATATTTTCAACCCAGATTTTCGGAACGTTTTAAATGTTATTTAATTGTTTTTGTTAAAAAAAAAAAATTAGCCGTCAGTGAAAAATTATAAAATAAATACACCGTGCGATTTGCCACTCGTTATTATCGCGAAACAATGACTAATATATTAAACAACATGTCGATAATTATTATTCATAATATTTACCCGTGTTGGTTGGTTTGTTTAGTTACGTGTTTCGTCTAAGCTGTACGCGATTAGGTCAATGGGCTATTGGTTACGTGACAACAGATGGCGAGATATTACAGACTATTCCTCAAAACAAATCTTTATGTCAAGCGTTGTTGGATGGCGCACGAGAAGGATTGTAAGTAGACGGTTTAGATAAAACGATAAATATTTTCACATTCGTATTGTTATTACAATATAGTATTATTATTTATTACGTTTCGAGTGAAACACGACGTGTATTATCAATTGCATTTCGTGCCGAAAACTTTATTAGTTTACCTACTCGGTAAAACGTATTCCAGATGTGCTTTTTATTTAAAACGTCGGATTTGAAAACGTATAATTTAAGAGGTAAAATTAAAATTATCGAGTACGTTTACAAAATATTGGAAGTCTTCAATACGCGAATAAAAGTTTTTAAAACTAAATCAGAGTTATGAAATGTATTATTTATTAATTTGAAAAGAAAATTAAATAACGCACGTAAATTTAATTTAAATAAATAACGCACTCGTCACTTTCATAACTATAACTTTATTCGAACGATTTGCGACGATTTATATACGAAAAATACAACCGCAAACGCGCACTTGAAAGTATATACCTAAATGAACTGAAACGCAAATACGTTTACGTACAAATACAATACATGACTTACGTGTCCGGGGGGGGGGGGGGGTTTGGAAACAGTCTGTGTAGGTATTTAAAACCAAACGCGTTACTTTTCAGCTATCTCTATCCGGACGGACAAAAAGGAAATCCCGATCTATCGAACGCCGTGGAACAGAGTCCTGAAAATCACATCAGAGTTACTCACGAACAGTACGAAATGTATTGCGAAATGGGATCGACTTTCCAAATATGCAAAATATGTACGGAAAATGACAAGGATGTGCGCATTGAACCGTGCGGTCATCTTTTATGTACTCCGTGTCTGAATTCTTGGATGGTAAGTTACTGTTTGGATACCAGTACACATATTTTGTGCACCGGTGTTACGCGCGTCTTACAGTTTTTTCGGTCTTATAGTTGTCCCCCCGCACGGCTTTGCCCCCCGTGCACAGTATTCAAGAGAAATATTTTCAAGATTCAAAGCGAAATCTATTATTGGTTTTATCACGATCTATGCTTTTGTATTTTTTTTTTTTCTGTCTGTAAATCTAATTGAAATTTTCTTTTAAATTTTGCCTGATTCTGAACTTTGAAACATACTTTTTAAAATTTTTCGTTTCGATTTGCATTCAATATTTCTGGAAACACATACACTGCGTTAGGTATCTTCGTTATCACGGAAAAATTCGAAAATTTAAAACTCACTTTTTTCTGAAATTCGGTTTTCTATGAAGCCGTAGAAAACATCTCTTCTATATATACTACGAAACTATTGACCGGATTCGAGCGGTTCCGGTTAGGTGATTTTTTCCGTTTTTACCCCTTTTTCTTCCCTTAGGGGTTGAATTTTCGTGACATTCTATACCGTCGAACCTTCCCCGAGTCTTGACCAATCCATTAGTGAAATTCGTATTGAAATCCATCGAGGACTTTTCGAGATATGCGCGTACATACGAAAAAAAAAAAAATGTTTCTATTTCATATTAAAGACGGATTGTTGCAAAATGCTCTTTTTCTTTCTATCAGGAGTCCGATGGTCAGGGTTGTCCGTACTGCCGGGCCGAGATCAAAGGCACGGAACACGTGGTTGTTGATCCGTTCGACCCGAAGAGAGTAAAATACAAAAGTGTTCCCATCATGCCCATTGTAGTGCAACATTCTGACGACGAAGAAGACGAAGAAGACGACGAGGTGGTAAAATAACACTCGACGTCGTCGTCATCGACGGCATTTTCCAAAAAAGAAAGTATAACGAAAAATGATTTCTGAAAGTACGAGTCGTTTTAGACCATTTAACTGTGATATAACTATGTAAGTATGTTTCAAACACGTCTGCATTGATTATTTCGATTTAAATAATAACGAACAGAATTCTCATTGGGAGTCCTTATTGTCAATGTCGAATTTTATTTTTTTTCGTTTGTGATAATGTCAATATTAAAATTATAATTTGAATAAGATGTGATAGAAAAAAAAGAAAAGAAGTGTTCTAAATATATATATATAATTAATTATATTTTTTATCAATTTAGCTGCAGTAGAGTTTAATAATTAATATCATAGTGATTAATTTGTTGATAAGTTAGGTACATTTATAATTTTATTTTTTCACGTTTCTTATGACATTTAATTACCCGTTTTGCCCCTTCACAATACTTTTAGACTTTTTGAGTGACAAATCAATTTTTTTACTTGTTAATTTTTTACCAATCTACAACTATTGCGTGTGTGTGTGTGTGTGTGTGTGTGTGTGCGTGTGTGTGAGTGTGTGTGTGTGTGTATGTTTGCTTATATATACACATATATATGTGTGTGTGTGTGTGACTTATTATATTAAAATTAAAACGAGTGACATTGTTTGATAAATTTCTGCATTGTGGACTACAAAAATCGTGTTGTTTGGTTTCTCTCGTTTAGTATTTCTAATGTTATTAATAATATAACATATTATAAACGTATTAATTTTTCCTTACAAAGTGACAATCAACAGCTGTGTGTTTTTCCAATTGTTTTGAGTTTTCGTCTATTGTAGTTAATTCTTATTATTAATCTTGGAATAAATCTATATTACATGATATATATCAGTATCTTATTCGATAAGTTTTTTCAACAACCATTGGATTCGTGAAAATATTAAGCAGACATTGTATTATTATTATTATGTTTATTATTATTATTATTATATTATTATTTGTCATTTTGTCTTTAATGTTTAGAAGTTGATTTCTAGTCTCCAAGCAATCTAGTCTAGTTAAGAATTTGTATTTTTTTTCGTTTCTCCTATTTTTAAACGCATATCTATAGAATATTAAATTTTTAAATATTTCTTAGGTAGTGATATTTTATAATTTTTTTAATTTTACACGCTTATGTATTTGTATTATCTGTTTCATCGATAGTTTGAATGTTATATATTTACTTGACCCTGTCCGTTGTTTGGTTCGAATGAGTACTCATCTTTCAATGATGACACGTGTTGTCGTGAAATAAACCAATTTTATTGTTTTTTATTTTTAGAAACGATTATCATGCGAGTGATTTGTTTGTTTTTGTTGTTGGTCAATTTGTAAATAATTATTATTTTTTTTATTAATTTAACAATCAAAATAATCGCTGAGAACATTATTTACATAACTTTGCTCTATATTATAATTACCATTCTACCAGAATGCTTATGTTTATTTTACCTTCGATAACCAAGTATTTTACTCTATACTGTACACGGTATCTAATGTTTTCAGGGATTTTTCAAACGTTTCTCAGTTGAATTTATGTTTACTAATTTTTATTATACATGACATTATTATGTATAGGTACCACGTGATTTTTATACGAATATTTTTACTCCGACCAATCGTACATGTTATTGTATTTTATTAAATAATGTTTACCTATTTATACATTAATGTTATATTTTAATTGTAAACAGTAACCACATTCTATGTGTAAATAGTATTAATATATATTATATCGCGTAATATTATCGTAATCATTAATGTTTACCTTTGAAAACACTTGGCAATAATGTGTACGACAATTATTATTAATTCTATTTATTTGTAAACAAAAAACAAAAGTAACTTATATTTTAGGGGCCTTAAATATTGCTGTAATGTTACTGATACAGGGTAATATTATGTAGTCGTTTGCAAGATTTGATATCTAGTGGCAAATTTTCAATTACTATCAATATTATTTACAAACATTATTAGTCATAGAACAATTTTGTTGATTATTATATTTTTTTATAGCCCTCAAAGGTCGATCGATATCATCATAATTTCTAAGTTTATTTTTAAGTCGAAAGGATTACCGAGTGATTTCGCACGTATATCGATTTTTGAGGTTGACGAAAAAAAAAAAAATCAAAGATCGGTTTACTGCGAACATGAAATACTTGTGGCACGACGCGAGCGTGCGGTGTGTGTGTGTGTGTGAAGTATAGCAATATGCGTGACAAATAATAAAATAAATTTGAAATATTATGTACAGTATTTTAGTATTCATTGTATTTACTCTAGTACGGCTATTGTAATTTTTGTAACATACATATTTTTTTATTTGTAAATAAACCCATTTAGCTAAATTATTATACATTAAACTGTCGATTTTCGTACTCGCCTTGTGTTTTGAATTCAGTCATTTTTTCCCACTGCCTCTACACTCTATTTCAGATGTTCATATTTTGACCCGGACATTAGGTTTGGTGTTTATATCAGAACAGTCTATGAAAGTTAGACGTAATATGAAGAAAATTCTTTTATACCGTCTCTCGTTGAGAAACAGTGGTACAGTAATAATTTTACTTACATTTATTGCCGCCGCCGCGATACGGCGATGGTTATAATTCTCAAATGTCGTTTGACGCGCTTTTCAGAATACCTCTCGTACAAACATAATTCCGCCGTCTTGCGATTGTGCACGGGTGGCCAAGGAATGTCATACGACGAGAAAGAAAAAAAAAAACACAACCATTACCGACCACTAACCGTACTCGTACACAGGTCCGCGGGCGCCGGTCATTCGCGTCGTCTACGGCAGCGCTTCTCAACCCGCGGTACGCGGAAAGCTCTTGTATGGTAAGCGAAGAAAATCTCCGAAAAAACGTGTAATTCCTAATGAAATGTAACACTTCATACGTGTAAAAAATAACGCGTATACATTTTGATGAGTAAAAAAAAAAATGATTATCAAGTGGTACGTGAAAAATTGTAAATTGTGTAAGTGGTCCGCTACGTGTACGTAATTCGCTCAGTCCTTTCAACAACGTCATATCTCAAAAATCGGCTATTTTGAGTTATGCTTATTTTTAGAAAATATATTAGGTTATTGTTTTTAATAGTTTTTGCATCGTTAAATATTTCTTCAGTATTTCATTCTGCTTTCTAATTTTCAAATACGAAAAATCGAGCTTTCGAGATACGACGTTGTGTTGAAAGGAGTTTTGTTTTCGATGCGCGCGGATAACGCGATTTTTTTTTCATTTCGATAATATCTTTTATTGAAAGAATAAAAAACGACAACGCGGCGTATCTCCACCATCAACCGACGCGACGACGTCTGAGCAACGAATAGCCGCACAGCAGCACGACGACGGCGGCGACGACCGCCCCGGCCAGCCAGTAGCGGCGGTCGTCGGGCTTTTCCGACGACTCGACCCATTCGAAGCTCCGGCGCAGCGCACGTTTCCAGTCGAAAATCCGGTGCTCCCGGTCGGCCACCTTTATCTGCCGGTCGTAGCCGACGCCCGTCTCCTCGTCGGGCACGCACAGCGCGTCGTTCCACACGTTCGTCTCGGCCGCGTAACCGGCGGCGATCGCCGAGCCGAGCGCGGCCGTCTCCTTGGACGCGAACGCGTCCACGTGCGCGCCCGTGATGTCGGCCAGCGATTGCATCGCGAACTGGTCGCCGGACAGCGGGCCTTCCACCTTCAGCCTCTCCACCGACGTCTTCAGGTCCTTGTTGACCGCCTCCAGTACGTCGTGCACCTGGTAACACACGGACTCCATCGTCGCGCGGTACACGTCGTCCTTGATCACGTAATCGTCGATGCCGACCAGCACGCACCGGGCCTCGGGCCTCCAGTGCGGAGCGTAGAGTCCTGGATGGAAAACAAAAAAAAAATGATAAATATTACCCCACTCGTCCTGCAAACGTTTCAATCGAAAGGTTATAATATAATGTTAAATCGAATTTATTTTATTTTTTCATCGACTACGGAGACTAACTGTTTCGACGTTTTATTTTTTTTATACAATAATTTTATTCGATTCGTTTTATTATTGACAACGTCGTAGTTTTATCAAATGTTGAGTGATACACGCAACTCGTAAAACTTAATTTATTATTCGATTATTTCGTTTAGACGACGAGACGCAGAAAGGTAAATAAAACTACCACTCGTCCTGCAAACGTTTCAATCGAGAGGTTATAATATAATGTTCAATCTAATTAATTTTATTTTTTATACAATAATTTTATTCGATTCGTTTTATTTTGTTGACACTTGTTGGTGGTTCCTAACGTCGTAGTTTTATCAAATGTTAAGGTGATACACGCAACACGTAAAACTTAATTTTCTATTCGATTATTTCGCTTACCATTAAACGCGGGCACAAAGTACACCGGATTCCGTGTAGCGTTTCGTAGTCTAGATTCCAAACAATCCGTTTCCCTGACTCTCAGGCATTTTTTGTACCATTTGATCGACTCTCCGACCGAAGCGATAGGACCTTCCAACGCGAACACCGGCCTCTTATCCAAATGGTACGCGACGGTCGTGAGCAACCCGTTGTCGGAAAACACCTTGTCCTCGCCGGTGACCGTGAGCACGGAGCCGCCGTCGTCCAGCGTGACTTTGGTCAGGCCGCTCCTGAAGCAGCCGTGGCCGATTAGCGACGCCTGACGGTTCCCGACGACGCCGGTAATCGGCACGCCTTCCAGCGGCCCGTCGGAAATGTATCCGTACAACTCCGAACTGCTTTTTATTTCCGGCAGAGATTCCAGCGAGATGCCGAAATACTTCAGCAGCCCGTTGTCCCATTTCAGCGTGTTTATGTTCATTAGAAACGTATGGGCCGCGTTCGTGGAATCTGTGGCGAACACTCCACCTGCGCACGAACGAGTTTTCGGAATATTCAAGCATTTCAAAGTACTTATTTGAAAAGGAAAAAATATCGCTCGGAAATATTATGTTTAAAAATGTCCTCAGACAGCAGAACCCGACGACGGGTCGACTTTTTCGCTCCTTTGAAAACATTTGAAAAAAAAAAATATGAAAATACGTATGTTTGCGTTTAACAACGTCAGTACACCGCGAATGTTATGTGAATAATATATTTTATCAAACAGAACGTATATTCCACTAGCGAAAATCGTCACGAGTCACGTGTGTTCTACTAATCGATTACGGTTTAATTAAAATAAAACGCAACAAGTGTAAAACAAATGTAACCTATAAAATAAAAAAATGTACGTAAAAATAATTCGTAGGCCCTCGTTTTCCGTCGTGTATCGGTAGCGCGTATTATATAGGGTGCGGCATAATGGACTCCCACATTTCAATTAATATTATTATCGCGAAATCGAACTGATTAGATTTAATGCGGTTTATCGCAATAGTTTTGGTCATTAATAAGGTTTTTAGTCGTCACCATGCCGTGGTCTGGTGAACAACGTGGTTTTGTTATCGAGACATTTTTAAAAAACGCCGAGTGCGTGACTGCGACGCAGAGAGCATTTCGAACTCGGTTCTGGTCGTCTGATCCTAACCTATCCGTCAAGAAATAGCCGGGATTCCACTCGATATGCTAGCGAGAGTGATGGAAAACTTCCGAGAACGACTTCATGTGTGCATCACTCGTCAATCCCATCATTTGGATGATATAATTTTTAAAAAATAACTAAAAAAAACCTTATATAATATACTTTCTAGAAATAATTTTTTTTTAATTCACCTTTAAAATGTGGGAGTCGGTCATTATGCCGCACCCTGTATAAGTATATTATAAGCTACCAGAGAGAAAAAGAACGGCGAAAAACCTAAAATGAAAAATAAAACGAAAAAAAAA